>CACTHL010000802.1:0-164734 GCA_902712375.1 Dioscorea dumetorum | reverse complement strand
TTATTATTAACATGCGTTGGGACAAACATTTTCAAACTCATTTCCATGCAAAAGAGCTTATCTCGTTGAATCCGCTTGCTTATGAGCCTAGCTTGAAGTCACCCAATCAATGTCGATGGTTTGATTGATATGCTTCACTAAAAGATGCAGTCTAAGTAAGATAAAGGTGTATCGAGAACATTTGGGTAGTTTTAATCGGCCTTCGCTAGATCTTCATGCAAGAAAATGCAACTGGGTATGTTGAATACAAACTACTTTAATTGTTAATTTCCTTGCTGATTATTTATATGTTTCTAATAAATAATTGGCATGCAAATGAATGGTGGAGATTGTTTGGTCATAGTGCTCCACAACTTCAAAAATAGCCATTCGAGTTCTTAGTCAAACTTCTTCCCCATAGGGATGTGAAAGAAATCGGAGTGTCTTTTGAAAGAATTCATACAAAAAGGAGAAATAGATTGGAGCATCAAAGGCTAAATGATCTTGTTTATGTTGCATATAATTTTGCTCCTACAATTTAGGTATTTGATTTATAAATTGAATATCAAATTTAGTTTTGTTTTCAATGTCATAATGTAATAAATTAATAATTTTATTTTTAGGCAATTGATTAAGAAACGCATAAATGATCCAATCAATTATGAATGCATTATTAAAGTTGATTTTTTGTTGAGGAAGATCAGCCTTTCTCCTAAATTTAAATTATGAAGAATTGGAGGTTGTTTTTAATGAACAAGGCAATATTCATGGTGATCAAGGTAATTTATTTGGGGTCATGAACTTAAGATATTGTTTTGTGTTTTGACCACTTAATTTTTCAATATCTAAATTTTTATATGATTTTTTTTAATTCACAGATGATTTTAACATTGATGAAAGAAATTGATGATAAAGCCAATGTTCTCTCCAATTCTACATGAAGTGAGCATTGATGACGTAATCGGGCCCTTCTTTTGGACTTTCATATGAAGCTTGAGGAAATTAAAGTAGAATCTATGAATTAAAACTTGAATCTTCCAAACTTAGAATCTATGAGTTCAAACTTTTAGACATTATAATGTGTTTGCTTGAATTTGTATGTCAAATTGTATTAGAATATTATGCAGGCATGTTTTTGAAATTGGAATGCTTGTATTGTGTTATTTTTAATTTATTATGTTGTATTTAGCTAGAATTCCTTATTTCAAATCAAATTAGATTGTTATGGGTTGGATTTTATTTAGGGTATTAAGTTGGTATTTTTAAATTATACTTGAAGACTATTTGTTATATTTATTTGTTGAACTTTTTTTTTGTTGTTTTTAAATTTTTATTAATTTATAATATATTATTTTATATATTTACATGTAATTAAACTTATAAAAATATATATATATATTATATTTATGACCATGTCAACTCCGATTCGACCCCCGGTTCCACCATTGACTTATGACCTAGAAGCCCACTTCCCTGATGTCACACCCCGGGTTGGGTTTCAAAACTTGTATTTTTTTCTATAAAAAGTATTAATATAAAACACGATTTTTTTGCATACAAATTACCAGGCATACCAACAATTTTTCGTTTTATAGATCTCATGTTTTCGCATAAGGGTTTTGGCGTATTTACTGAAAAAAAAAATGGGTTTAAATTTTAACTATGACAAAGTGAGAGCATAAGTGGATTGGGTGTAACCCTTGGCAACAAGCGTGACATTGCTTGTAAATGGGTTGAGATGTTTGTCCCATGGCTAGGTTTGTGATATGTATAATTAATTTAACTCGTAGTAAATAAATATAACGAATTAATTAAAAATTGATATCGCAAAAATCACAAAATGGCATTTGAGACATTTGGAATAAGAAATCCAAACAAAATGAAAAAATGTAGAAAATTAAAAGGAAGTGTTTAATATTTTCATTGTTTGTAAGCATCACATTCGTTTTTTTTTAATAAAAATAGATAAACCATTAGATAATTTGAGGTTTTTTACTGCATGATATATATTAAAATCTCTTGGCACAGCATCAAATTTTATTTCAGACAAGATAAACCTGTTGTTATGTGAGTTTCAACTTGTTTGAATTGTAAGAATACTTGTCATTAAATTAAATTTGATGGCATAAAAAATTAAAGATAGTATCTATTAGTTACATGTATCAATTAATTAATATTAAACTTATTACTGCTTTTATAAAATTAAATTTTCAAAATTTTCTTAGAGGCAAATTGTTAATGTGGTTATTGAATTATCACCGCAAAAGTTGTAAATGTAGAAAAAAAATACATAAATGAAATTAAACATTTTTAAAATATAATGAAAAAATAATATAATTAATGATTTTTTGGTTTATTAGCACCAGGTTCTCGTCTCACGCCCGATCGTACTCCGGCACGTGGCAACCACCGCAACAACTAGGGGAGGGTCAACATCACTCCGCACTGCGTAGCGGTAAGGCTTAACAAGACCTAATAAGCAACTCACAAATAAATCCAAACAACTCGATAATCAGGAATATAAACTTAATCACACACAAATATGTGTTCCCGTTAGGCTCGGCAACGAACCGAATCTGAACGAGATGAACCCAAACTCGAGTTCGGTACGAAATTCTAATTTTTAGCTTGAGTTCGATTCAGGTTCGAAATTCGAATTTTGTTCGAATTCGGCTTCTGATTTCGAAACTTTAGTTTTCAGCTCGAGTTAGGTTCAAGTTCGATTCAAAAAACTGTAAATATGCTAAATTCATAAATTTGTAACAAATTAAATAAACTTGGAACAAATTACATAATTGCAAAAAAATAAGTACTTTTAGAGAGTTCATTCAACAACACATTTCTCTTACGAGAGAGTGTATATTTGCTGTCGTTTTCTTAAAAGAGTTATAGAGTTAAACTTTATTGAAAGCAAAGAAATAACATAGACATCAAATGTAATATAGTTTCCAAATTTCCCAAGATGTGCAATTCTTTCTAATAAATTCATTATCAGTAATAAAATACTATATGACATGAAAATAATTTGTAAAGCATATAAAGAATATTATACTACTCATATCAAGACTATGCTAAAATATTTCAACCACTCACAAACATAGGAAAGCAACTCCTCAACGGCGCTACTCCTCGACCGGCTCCTTGTCTCGGCCCAAGCTCTCACCACCCACACCAACATAAGCCATAAAGGCTCAAAACCAAGAGAAAACACAAGAAGAAAACACAAGCATGAATTCCTTCATACTACAAACCATAAAACCCTAACAACGCTTGGGTAAGACGTGAATTTGAACTCTAAGGGTTCCAAAGGATTTCCATGGGAATAAACTCCCAATACAACTAATAAATTAGAGATTTTACAAAGAATTTCTCGGTGCTATAGTAGCCCGATTTCAATAACAAGGGGAGATGATTTCAACAAGGTAGAAAGGATGGATCTCTAAATCCATCTCATGATACAAGGAAGAATGAAGGGAAAAATCAAATTAATCAACAAATTCATCAATAACAAATCAAGATTCAAGATCTAAAACTTAGGGCTAGCATGCTTGAACCAAAAGAAGAAAGGAGGAAAATGAGGGGAGAAGAAGAGTTCACCTTCAAAGGATCTTCAACCAAGAGTGGATATGGAGGTCAAGCAATGACTCCTTCTTCTCATCCAAAGCAAGTGGGAACAAAGGGAAGAAAAGGAAGGAGAAGAAATTTTGGAGAATTAGGGCTCAAGTTCGGGACGCACTATAAGAAATTTGGGTATTCTCTATGTTATTTTTCGCTAGATAGCAAATTCCGTAGCTAAATATGTTACATTATCTAAGCAAACCACTATTGTCCATGAAATATATCGTATAGCAAAGGAATTATAATTTTGGTTATGAATTTTAAAATGTAGGTAATAGTTATAAGTATGTTATATTATCTACGATCTCAAGATTTTGCAAAGTGCAAAATAAACGTTATGAGGCGCCAACTATTTCCCATCACAGGAAGACCATGGCCTATGAATAATTTTTAGTAGCTACAATTACTTTTTGTAGGTAAATGAAAACATTATTTTCTATAAAATATATCATAGCGGGAAAAATTATAATTTCGGCCACGAAGTGTAAAAACGTAGGTAATATATTGTTTTTATTTATGCATGAAAGCATAGGTACAAGTACATTCCATTATCTATGATTTATAGATTTCGTAGGGCCTATCAATAAACTTTATGAGGCGCCAAATATTTTTCATCCGGGGGAATCATGGCCTATGAATGATTTTAATTAGCAACAATTAGTTTTTGTGGGCAAATGAAAACATTTAGTTCTACAAAATATATCGTAGAGAAAGAAATTATAACTTTGGTCACAAATTTTAAAACGTAGTTAATAACTTTGTTTTCATCTATGCGTGAAACTATAGATACAAGTATGTTTTATTATCTACATTTTAGTAATTTCATAAAGAAAAATAAACAGTTTGTGGTGCGAAAACGTTTAACTTACATTTTTATACAATTATCTACATGGAATTATATAACAATACATGTAAAACATGTGAAATTCTATAATGTTTTTTATACGTATGTATTAAAATGTTAATGTATGAGTAGCAATATATTCTTATCTTTTAGTTTATATATAGTGAATTATAACAATTTATAAAATTGATTTCATATTTTGAAAATTTATATATTAAGTAGTTGTGACTATTTATATGTCTATTATGACTCAATTTTTGGACTATATATTGAAAATTTTATGTAATTGTGTATATATGTGTAAATGTGAGGTGCATTCATTTTTATATAATATAAAAAGCCTTATTTCACTTAAAATTTATATATATAAAAAAATTAAAATAAATGCATTTCTCTTTTTAAATTTTGGCCCTCTCTCTTTCTCTAGCTCCTCCTCGTTGTGCTACTTTTGAAATCTAGGGTTATCAATCTTTGTTTTCAATCCTTGCTCTACCAAATCTAGGGATCTTTTCAAAAAGGAATCCGATTTCTTCTTTTTAGTGGGATTGTTAAGAGAGTTTCGATTTGTTTTTTTTATTTTTTTTGTGGTGTTTGTGGTAGACATCCAGAAAACATTCGGGAGTTTTCTTTCTCCGGCGAGATCGAAAGAGCGAAGAGCAAGGGACATGGAGGGAGAGAGAGAAAGAGAAGCGGCCAATTCATATATTAGTGGTCACATATATATTAAATTTTAAAAATTATATTTAAAGGGTTTATCATTTATTTAAATAAAAAATTATTAACATAAAAAATCTTTGCTACAATATATATATTTAAAACATTATTAGAGAAATAATTTACTTCGGTGGCTGCTTATTATGTTTGAAAAAAAAGGTAAAATACCCTAATTAGTCTCTGTAATTAACTCAATTTGCCCATTTAGTCCCCCATTATAATTTGACCTCAATTGATCCCTCTATTGATGATTTGAAGCAAATTAGGTCTAACCCATGACGGATGTTTTCTTCTCCATCTGATATTGTTGATGTGGCATTATAAAAATTTTAAATATTACTAAACAATTCTATGTGGATATATTTAACAAAACGGATTCGGATCCAAACCGGAAATAACTAGTTTTCTTAAACAAGTCGGCCTTTCTTCCTCTTTCTTTTTTCCTTTGGCCGTGATCCTTCTTCATCGCTATTGATCCGAATCCGGCCCGAGACAGACGAGTGGAAGACTGCTTTTAAGATGCGAGACGGCTTCTATGAATGGCTCATGCTGCCTTTTTGGCACCCCCAAACCTTCATGAGGATAATGAATCAGGTACTTCATACCTTTATAGGAAAGTAAGTTCTTCTTTCTTTTTATGATACCCTGATTTACAGTCGTACTTATTGATGAGGGGCACCTAGAGCACATCTTAGTTATGTGCTGGAGATTTTTAAAAAAGAGAAATTGTATTTTTTGTCAAAAACAAATCAATATGTTTTCATGCCTAGTCTTTATAGATTTGTTTTTTCATATCTATAGAAGGTGGTGTGAAGGTTGATGAAGAAAAGATAAAAGTGATAGTTCTTTTCACCAATTAGTACTTTTAGGGTTTTGTTTTTCACCATCATCAACACCATCTTGACGATGCTGATCAAAGGGTTTATTTTAGTTTCCGTTTTGTTATACCTTGTTCTCGAGTGAGGCAAACCGCATGGATGGACACACTCCGACCGTTGCGGGTCGAGAGGACCACCTTCAACGGCAAAGTGAGAGAAAGATCACAACTGGAGGAAGGGGAAAGAGAGAGAGAGAGAGGCCTTGCTTAAGAAAACGGGTTTGGATTCGGTTAAGATCCGAACCCATTTTGTTAAATATATCCCGATGGATAATAATGATAATAATAATAATAATAATAATATTTAAAATTTTTATAGTGCCACATGAGCAATATCAGATGGAGAAGAGAATAACCATCACGCACTTGGACCTAATTTGTCTTAATGGATCAATTGGGGTCAAATTACAATAGAAGGACTAAAATGACAGATCGAGTCAAACACGGGGACTAAATAGAGTATTCTATCAAAATAATAATAATAAATTACATTATAAAAATGTAAAAAATAATAGATTATTTTTGGAGAACCACATTTTTAAAGTTTCCATGTGGTAAAAAACAAGACTTTCGGATGCACAATTGGTCACCATAGATCATTGCTTCGAGAATTGTTCAGATCCAAAACTTATGAAATTATGCCTTTAGGTGGTGTGTGGTTGTCGGTAATGGAATGGGAGTCATTCCTAACTCCCAGTACTATCTTATTTGGTTGTGCATCATTGGTATTGGAGGAGGATTGTGGGAGTGTTGAGAGATCATTGTCACTCCTTCAAAAAACCAAATCATTGTTGATTCCCGATGGATGAAAAGATTGTTTTGCGCTCCAAACACCACCTTATTCCATTTCCTCTTTCTCTTCGATTTGGAATTAGCCCATCCATAGCTATTCTCTAGCGCGTTCCCAATCTCCACCGGTGCCGATCATCCACGCCGTTGTTGACATTTGAGCCATTCTCGGTGTCCACTGGTTGAAGCCTATTGTTGCGAAGCTCCGTCGGTGCCGATTTCATAAACACGAAACTCCACCGGTGACCACTCTCTTCCTCTCTCTCTCTCTCTCTCTCTAATTTTAAGAAAAGATTCATGATGGTAAGATCCTCATCGGCGGTGGCGGAGCTAGGGTGGGATGAGTTATAGAGGAGGAGATCTCGAGGATGAGGAGGAAGTGGAATCGCGCGAGGACTTGGTTGTGGTGGTGGTGGAGGAGTCGGAGGTGGAGGGAGGTCGACGAGGAGGTGAGGAGAAGAGTGTGGGACCATGGAGATGCAAGGGGAGAGGTTGAGAGGGAGAAGGCGACGGTGAAGGAGGGGGGAGAGGGCGACAAAGTGAACTCAAAGTCGAGAGGATGAGGACGATGCGGAGTTGGGCGGTGGATAGCCGCACCGAGCATGGGCTCGAGCGCGCGTCGTACGCCATGGATGAGCGGGTGAATTAGATCGAACACTTGAACGGCGTGAAGATCTCCCCACCGGTTACCTATAGGACATTACACCATTCATACTCCATCTAAATTAGAATGCATATATCTATAATTCTTTAGGGATCAATAAACCATTTTCCTTTCAAGCTAGTTCAATTATTAACCTTCTTATGAACATCTTCTCATGGTGACATTGTTGAAAGCATGCATCAATTTTGAATTTAAATGAAAATTTTCAGGAATAGTTCAAAACCATTAACCGTAATTTGTTAATTGTGATTTTCTTTTCGAGGGTATAGTGAGAAGACATTTTGTGCATGGTCGGTCGGCAAGATCGGGCGCTTAGGATGAAGGTCTCCTTCATTGAACTTGTTTGATTCATGCTTGTGTTCTCTTAATTAATCTTGAGTTGTGAAGTTTTTTTCCTTACTTGGATTTGTTCATGCTTGTGGCCTTGTGCACTACATGTGAGGTTTCATTGATGTAGTTGGATTAAGTTTTAGTCTCATGCTCAAACTCATTTGTACATTCTTGTTCTATCTTATAGTTGTGTTTCAGTGTTCTTTTTTTGTTGTTTTTGCAGATGGATGTTAAGGTTATCGTGCCCAATTGAACTTGATTAGAAAATTGAATTCCTTATGCCTGACAGAAGGCAAAAGTGACATGTTTTCATGTCTATATTTATGTATGTATCTAAGTATGTAGGTACGTGACTGCCTTTCTATATTATATAAAGTTCTTTATTATATCAAGCATGCTTAGATATTGTTTTTGTTATGTTCCCGTTCCAATGTGCAAAAAGCCTGACTAATTTGAAAGAGCAAAACTCATGGCTTATGTTGTTATCCATTAGTAATGGTATTTCATGTGCTTCATTATTATTTGAAGACAAATTTTGTTTATAAGTCAAGTGTTTATGTAAATAAAGGATATCAATTGCATGCAACTTTGCTATCTCATGGACAATTTAGAATTCTAAATTCTAGTAATCTCTGTGAGGAACAAGTTTTGATATTTAGCAAATGGCTATAACATAACTAATGGCACTTTTAGTTCTATCAGTGAACTTTGATCACAAACAATTTCCACAAGCAGTGTTTATGGCTCATAATTTCATTTTTTTTGTGCAGTATATAAAGAATTTTCATTGTTTATCAACCAACAAAAATTTGTATTCACTTTGATATTTGGTTTGCACAGTTCTACACTGCAAAAATTATTCCTAGGGATGAGATTGACTTGTTATATGCACTCTGGGTTTTTCTTTAGTCCTTGCTGTTGTTTTATGCAGACTGATGCAAGTTAATCAAGAGTTGTATTTTAACAAAATTCAACCTCTTAGATACCCTTATGCAAACTTGAGAGTTTAATTGTTCTTTGCAAAAGTAATATGCACAATTTATGGGATCTAAAGAATGGACAACTTTATGTTTTCCACAAATTTGTGAAACATTCTTTGTGCTTATGTGGTAAAATTCATGTTGTACTATTGTGCAATGCTAATAAGCTTGCTATGTGCCTTCAAGGTTTGTGCATTTATAACCCCATGCAGTGCATTGTCATTTCACTCCTGTCAAGTTTGCCTCATGTTTTACTTTCTTTCATGCAAATGTATTGTCTTTGAATCCCTGGTTTCTATTGTGTACTGGTCTGACTCTCGTTTATCATCAAGGATCGGTGGTGCCTTGTTTTTTATCGTGTTGCAGTTGAGGCATAACAACTCTCCCTTCTTGAGGTCACTCTAGGTATTTTACTTTTTGAAGTTTTGTAGTCTATAATTTTGTAAATTTTGTTTAGACATGCTCAATTATCAGTGTCAAATGTCTAGGTTTCCAGCTTTTTAAAACCCCGGCTTCAGACTCACCGGCTTGGATAAAAGCTTGAGAAGTGGCTTGAAATTTGAAGCTTTTACTGAGCCAAGCTTGAGTTTGACATAGGCGAGCTCGATTCTTTTACATATAGCTTTGACCAATTGACAATTGTTTTTTCATGACCAAATTATCTCTATTGACTGCATGTAATTAACTTTTCTTTATGTTTTTGCAGGACCTCGAGTATGAAATATGCTTCTTTTTCGCCACAATTTGGGGATTGAATGTAGAAAACAACAGATCATCATAGCCAACTTTCTCCATTGTGAGTTTTTATTTTTTCTCACATATTGACGCGCTTCTTGGTTGTCCACGCATCTATCTTCTTCTAAGGTAAAGCACAAGCTTTTCCAATTGAATTAGTTTTGTGATACCTAACTTGCAATTATCTTTTCTAGCAATCTGTCATAATATTTTTAGTGAATTACCTTCAAAATAGTGTTGTTTCTTTTATGAAAATTGAATTATTGAGAAAAATCTCATGTTAATTAACAACAAGTGTATCAATGAGTAAATGACTGCATGAATTTGATTCCTTTATGTGGCAACCAATGTTGCATTTGACCATGAGATGATAGATGCAACAAATTATCATTTACTTTGAAATGCGGGGCTTTGCTTAGTAATTGTCATTTGACCGAGAATGCAACTAATTATTCTTGTGCTAACTTTTTAGGTTTTAACAATATGACCGAGCTTAAACAACTTCGGCTTTATTGCGTAATGATAACAAGCTACTTATACGTAATGACAACCATGATCACTACATGTTTGACGAAACAACGTAAGGAGAAACAAGGAATGATTCAATATGAGATTTCATCGACATCTACTAGACGTCGCAAACAACATGAGTTCCTCCATCGTATAGTTTTGAAAGTGATGTTAAATGCATTGACAAGATACGCATGGATCGACGTTGTTTTCATAATTTATGCCAATTGTTAACTACAACCGGTGGGCTACGGGGTACAATTAACGTTGCCGTCCATGAGATGACCGCCATGTTGTTAAATGTTCTTGCCCACCATGGATCGACATTTCCATGTTGTATTGAAGTCAGTCATTCTTTGTCATTCTATCCTTTTGAAGAAACCAAAACCTGTACCACAAAATTCAAATGACTTTAGATGGAAGTGGTTTCAAGTAGTAAACTAGGCCCTTTACCATTCATTGATATTTGATAACTAAGAATGTTTTTTTGATGAATGTAGAATTGTTTCGGGACATTAGATGGGACGTATATGCGTATCAATGTACCCAAAGTTGATCGTCCATGATATAGATCAAGAAAAGGCAAAATATCTACTAATGTCCTTGTTGTTTGCGGTCAAGACATGCAGGTTTATATATGTCTTGTTCGGGTGGGAAGGGTCAACGCATGATAGTCCTTAGGGACGCCTGTAACAAAGCCTAACGAATTGAAAGTTCCGGATGGTGAAAAAGAATTATTTTCAAATTGTTTTCCAAGTCCTACCAATACATTTGCGGTAAACCTTTCACTAATGATAAACATTGTCTATTGAATAGGTTTCTACTACTTAGTGGACGCCGGTTACGCAAATTGCCCCGGATTTCTCGCACCCTTTCAAGTACAACATTATCTCTTAAGTTCTTGGTCCGGTGGGCATCAACCGCTTCCACTGAAGGAATTTTTTGACATGAAACACACTAATGCAAGAAACGTGATCGAGAGGGCATTTGGTATACTAAAAACCGTTGAAAAATTTTATCAAGTCCAAGCTTTTATAACATTGTCACCCAAAGGCGTATAATTAATACTTGTTGTCTATTACATAACTTTATTAGAAGAGAGATGACAGACGACCCTGTAGAAGATGATGTTGGTAATCTAACTCTAGAAGAAGACGCACAAGATAATGCAAAAACCATTACGAGCATCGATCTGACGGATGAGTGGACACTATTTAGGCATGACATGGCCGTGGACATGTTTAACACTTGGTGATTAACTTGATTGTGTTAAAACAAAAGGCATTTCAATTATTTGACGGTTTTGTGATTTAATTATTGTATGTGAACATCAATTTGTATTTGATTCACATATCTTTCAGATGTTTATTGACACTTATATGTAATATTAATGTTGCTAACTTATTTGATGTAGATAACTTATCTTTCAGATGTTTGAGTGCTAAGGGTGTTTTCATTTCTTCTGTTAAAGTGCATATTTGAAGATTGCATTCATTTTGTATGTAGTATGGAATCAGATTCACATCCAAGGGTTCGGGGGCAAAACAAACATCACTGGACTGTGGAAAAGACAAAGCCCTTATCGATGCTTTAGTTGAGTTATCTATAAATCCAGTATAGCGGGTGAAGAATGGGTTTAGAAATGGTTACCTTGGCTAATTGGAAAGAATGGTGAAAGAAAAGATTGCAACGAGCACTTTGAAGGCTTTTCCGAATATTGAGTCTACTGCAATTGCTGTACATAATATTGTTTGGTAAAAAAGCACATATGATGAAGATGACCAGGCTTCTTTCATATGGCAAGTGAGGAACCACGAGCGATAAGTGGCTTTGATTGGAACCACGAGCGATACACTATCGAATGTGAAAAAAGCACATATGATGAAGATGTCAAGGTACGTATAATTTTGTTTGGTAATTATAAAATGCACTGTACATAATATTGTATTATTAACTTTGTTCTATTTCAATGTAGAACCATAAGGAAGCAAGTGGTATGTACAGAAAAGCCTTTCCTTTCTTCAATGACCTGCTCGCAATCTTCACAAGAGATAGAGCTCAAGGAAGTGCAAGAGGTGATATTGGGGATGATGCAACGCAGTATTCACTGAGAACATCACTTTGGATGATGACCAGGCTTCTTTCATATGGCAAGTGAGGATTTTCACATGTCCACGGACGAACCCATTCCTGCCCCATCGCCTATAGGATCCGAGACGAGCATCTCAAGAGCTATATGTAGTTTTGTAGGTCTATTTAGTTCTTCTTGTATGCGTTGTCCTTTAAATGGTTTATGACAATGACGCAATGTGTTTATAGGTTTTGTCCAAAGATGATGACCAATTGAAAATGTTTTTGAAGTTACCCGATGACAAGAAGTTGTGTTGTTGTCAAGACTGTCATTTAGCCCACCTAATGTGTAATCTCGTTAGTTTGTTTTAATTTGATCAGATGGTTTTCAATATTTTAGAGTTTGTATGCCACATGATATGGATTTCATGGTGAACACAGTATGTTGATTGAATGTTTTGTTAATGTTTAAATTATGCACTTCATATTGGCAGGTATTTAATTTCTTATAGTCGAGGTAATTGCTCGATATTATTGTAGTTGTTTTGGTTACAATACTTCTTTGTTAGTGCATGTTGTTGCTGGTAATTATTTTCATACGAGATCTGAATGGGAACAGGCATATGTGTTATTGTGTGTGGTGATAATTATTTACTATACAAATATATATAATAATGTTCATTTAGCATGTGATTGGTTGATGCTAACCATTGGCAAATTATAAACATATATATTAAATTGGGAAGTAATTTCACATTCTAATAATTGGTTTACTAGACATTCATAAATCATCAGCAGTTAGAATTATTATATTTGTCCACTAACCAATTTATGTTAAATAATTACCCATTTATTATAAGTAATTAATTGTTAATTGTGAATTATGGTACGTATTTTATTTATTTGAAAATATCATAAACATGTAATTGGGTAATAATTATTTTTGAGA
Organism: Dioscorea dumetorum; assembly: GCA_902712375.1. NCBI lineage: Eukaryota > Viridiplantae > Streptophyta > Magnoliopsida > Dioscoreales > Dioscoreaceae > Dioscorea > Dioscorea dumetorum. Next base: position 151,675 of record CACTHL010000802.1, on the reverse strand, counting down.
CTTGGTGACCTATTAAAGTTAAATATTTAAATATAACTATTAATTTATTTTTAATACTTACATATCGACAAAAATATAATTATCACACCTCATTATCATATATATAATAATATTTATCTCTATAAAAGGCATAATAGTCATTTTATCATATTTTTCTTTTTTCACTTTTCCCATTCCCAATAAACTACCTATCTAATCCTTCCAATCAAACATAGTTTTCATTTCCATACTTTTTCCAATCATCCTCATTTTCATTACTTCTCCACTCCTCTCATTTCCATTCTTTGCAACCAAAGGCCAACTTAGTTCTTTTCAATGGCGTGAACCCTTCTTTCTCTAGCTTATCCCCGTTGTGCTACTTTTGAAATCTAGGGTTATCAATCTTTGTTTTCAATCATTGCTCTACAAAATCTAGGGATTTTTCAAAATCGGATCAGATTTCTTCTCTTTTAGTGGGATTGTTGAGAGAGTTTTGATTTTTTTTCTTTTTTTTTTTTGTGGTGTTTGTGGTAGACATCCGAAAGACATTCAGGAGTTTTCTTTCTCCGGCGAAATTGAAAGAGCGAAAAGAAGGGGACATGGAGGAAGAGAGAAAAAAGAGAAGCAAACGAGTGCATATATTAGCCGTTACATATATATTAAAATTTAAAAATTATATTTAAAGGGTTTATCATTTATTTAAATAAAAATTATTATCAAAAAATCTTTGCTACAATATATTATTTAAAAAATTATTAGAGAAAGAATTTACTTTCGGCTGATTATTATGTTTGAAAAAATAGGTAAAATACCCTATTTAGTCCATGTATTTGACTCAATCTGCCTATTTAGTCCTCCTATTATAATTTGACCCCCTCCTCTATGGATGATTTAAGGCAAATTAGGTCCAACCCATGACGGATGTTCTTTTCTCCGTCTGATATTGCTGATGTGACATTTATAAAAATTTTAAATATTACTAAACAATTCCATGTGAATATATTTAACAAAATTGGTTCGGATCCAAACCGGATCTAAACCCGTTTTCTTAAACAGTCCTTTCTCTCTCTTTCCCCTTCCTTCGGCCGTGATCCTTCTTGACCACTGTTGAACTGTGGTCCTGATTCGAATCCGACCTGGAGACGGACGAGTGGAAGACTGCTTTTAAGATGCGAGATGGCTTCTATGAATGGCTCATGTTGCTTTTTTGGCGCCCCCAAACTTTTATAAGGATGATGAATTAGGTATTTCATCCCCTTATAGGAAAATAAGTTTTTCTTTCTTTTTATGATACCCCGATTTACAGATCATACTTACCGATGAGGAGCACCTAGAGCACATCTTCGTTATGTCTTGGAGATTTTTAGAAAAGAGAAATTGTATTTTTGTCAAAACAAAATCAATATATTTTCATGCCTAGTCTTTATAGATTTGTTTTTTCATATCTACATAAGGTGGTGTGAAGGCCGAGGAAGAAAAGATAAAAGCTATAGTTTTGTTTTTCACCCATGGGTACTTTTAGGGTTTTGTTTTTCACCATCATCAACACCATGCCGACGATGCTTGATCAAAGGGTTTGTTTTAGTTTCCGTTTTGTTATACCTTGTTCTCAATGAGGCAACCGTGTGCATGGACACACTTCGACAGTCACGGGTGGAAAGGACTAGCTTCAACTGCGGTGAGAGAAGGATCACGGCCCGGGGAAAGAGAGAGAAGCCTTGCTTAAGAAAATGGGTTTGGATCCAGTTTGGATCAAAACCAGTTTTGTTAAATATATCCAAATAGATGATAACAATAATATTTAAAACTAAATATATCGAGATGGATAATAATAACAATATTTAAAAATTTTATAATGCTACATTAGCAATATTAGAGAGAATATCCGTCACAAACTGTACCTAATTTGCCTCAAAAGAATCAATTAGGGTCAAATTACAATAGAGGGACTAAAGAGTCAGATTGAGCTAAATACAGAAACTAAATAATGCACTCTACCAAAAAATAATAATAAATTACATTATAAAAATATAAAAAATAATAGATTATTTTTGGATAACCACATTTTTAACATTTCAAAGGGGTAAAAAGCAAAACTTTCGTATGCACAATTGGTCACCGTAGATCTTGCTTCGAGATTCGTTCTTCTCAACGGAGTGAGCCCTTCCTTTTCTTGTTCATTGTTCTCTCGGAGCAAAGTAACGTTGGAATCGAAGGAGCTGAACCAGTAGTGAAATCTCTTCGATTCCTCTGCGGATGCTTAGAAGGTTCTTCTATGCTTTGCTCTCATTCTCAGAATAGTCTAGGGTTTTGCTGAATTTTAGTTTTGTTGGCCGTTTGAGGGTTTTGATCGCTTTGAAGATGTTCTTTTGTGTTTTGTTTTCTTTGCCCAATAATTTAGCTGTGTTTTGATGTTGCAGGGGCATATAGGAGCTGTTTTCAGTGCGATCAGTGCATAAGCGGCTCACATCGCAGGTATATACGTTTCAGGTTTTCCTGGTATTTGTTTGTTATTTTTTTTAGTTCTTCTAATTTGGGCATGATTTTGTTAGTTTCCTTGTAATGAAGGAAATGAAACCCTTGAAGCAGAAATTTTCCCATGCTTTTTCCTTTAGAAACTCTAAAAGATCAAATGGGTGAAATCGTAGAGTTTATAACATTTTTCTAAAAGGTGCTATGCTGCCAGATGTGGGTATTATATTTTATCATGTGTTGGATTGGGTTTTCCATATTTGTCATGATGATAGTGTACAATGCTAAAAAATATCATAGATCATAAGAAACTTTTTCATGAATTGTTTGGTTTGTCCTCCCTTAATTTACCTTGGCTTAGTACCGAAGACTTTAATGCCATATTTTCTGATAATGAACATCACTCTTGCCGTTTTGATTATTATGTTGTTAAATCTTTACATTTTAAAAATTTCATCTGGAGAAATCATTTGTTGGATCTTGGCTGCATGGCCTTGCTTTTACTTGGTCCAATGGCAAAGAAGGCCGTATCATTTTTAAAAATTTCTTGCATTTGTTGTGTCCACTCTTGAAATGAAAGCTTTATGTTGAGAAACAAAAGAAACACACGTAATAAGACAAACAGGTTTATTAAAAGGATACGGTGGAGTGATATTAGTGTAATGATCATGAAATCAAGAATGGTTGAAGCCAAAATACAGACAATTCTAAATTGCAAAATTTGTAGAATACCTCATTTTTTGCACCTTCTTCATCTTTGTAACCTGTTTTAAGCAAGATATCATGTACTGCAGTAAGATCCATCCTTGCACAGGCCTTTCCCAACGGGGAAAGCAGAGTTGGCACAACCACTGTTGTCTTTGAGAGGCCCATTAGAACATGTGATGCCACCTACAAATACAAGGGAGAGATAATAAAAGGGCCAACTTTAAGGAAAAAATGAAAAATACCAGAAAGTGGAATCATAACATAAGCCAAGCATAAGGCCCCAGTTGTCCAAAAATACTCCAGAGTGATATACCTCTTTCTGTGTTTGAAGAGGTGCTACAGAAGAAAGCAGAAATCTAGAATCAGGACGATCTCTAGCCTCAAACTGCAAACACTTTGAAGCAAGTTCAACCAATTTAGTGCAGATGATTTGGATTGATTAAGATGGTATTCATATGCATAGTTTTTCATTTCTTGTTAATTGTTAAATATATGTAAATGTCTTTAGGGACATTTAGTCACCACTTTAAAACAATTTGATTCCACCACTCACTAGATACCAGAGAAAGATTTGCAAATTTTTCAATAGGTTATTGTTAATGCCTCTTATTGAGATAGTAATGATCAATAAGATGCCATGGAAGTTGTAAAAGCTCCTTTATAGAAAGTTGGATAATATCCTCACTATTACAGGATATAAGTTGTAAAATCAGTGGCCTTGATCTTTACAAAATTGTTGTTGTTATATTTCATTTGCATGATTCAAATATCTTGATCACAATGGCAAGATGATCATGCTACCTAGACGCATAAAAGATGTCATCACTAGAAGATCACATATAAAATATTTTATGGATAAGGATCAAATGAAGCCCAGATACTATTAAAAATAAGATCAAATACAACAAAACTAAGATAATGGCATGTTAGCAAATAATAACTAAAACCTATTTTCACCCGATGAAATAATTACATGCATGTTGTTTTAGTCATGAACACGACTCAAGGAATTTAGTGGCACAGAGGATAACCAAAGAAAATAACCATCACACTTTGTAAAAAACTAATAATTTAACATAAGCAGCTATCGCAGCCGTTTCGGTTAGAAAGTATTCAAAAAAATTTACAAACAAAGAATATTCAAAGAATATGTAATTAGAACATTTTAGGGCATATATGTAATTAGAAAAAGTTTCAAGGGTCTTACAGCAAAAAGAGAACTTTTTTTTTTAATAATCTTCTTTGGGAAAAAGGCTAAACTATGAGAAATTCGAATAGATCGATCCAAAACCTCACACAGAGACCTCTCTGGCTCCCCTAACCCTCGCCAGCCGGCCTTCCGACTCCACTATGCCGCTCACCGCCGGTGCTTCTCCATGTAAGCTCACCTCCTCCTCCTTCTCTTTCGTTGCTTTCTTTTCCTCCACATTCTCTGGTTCTCTTTTACTTTTGTTTACTCTGTGTCGGATTTATTTTTTCATTGTTTTCTGGTTGATGCGGGGCTATGTAATTCCATTTTGATGAACCCTGAAATTTTCTCAGATCTTCTTGTCAGTTTATATATATATATATATTTGCTATTTCAATGTGCTACCATGCAGTCTTAAGGATTAGGCTTTCTTCTTGTGGCGCAATTATGGTTTGGTGAATTTCCAAAACTTTTGTAGTTTTTCTACTATTTGCGAAATTTGAAATACTGAAGAGTTTAAATTGGTAGAAGAATAGCTGTTTTGTTGGTAATGGAGATGGATTATTTCTCTTATGTTTATCTTTTGAATTTTTGGTGTATTGGAAAAATTCTAAAGAAGCCGTATCAATCTTTAACTCTGCGTGGATAACATTGACAGTTTCTTTGACCTTTTTATATTTGATACGCTGGTAAAATTTCATTGCCTCATTTATTTATTTATTTTAAGTTTGTAATGTCATGTGCAGCATGATTTTGTTTAAGCAAAAGATTTTAGAGAAAATAATTATAACTTTATAAAAATATCTGGCTCTTCACCAATTATAATTATATTATGACCCTGCCAACATGGCTAAGAAATTGTCATGTTAGGTATGTTTTCCGATACGTAAATGAGTTTCAAATACTTTGCTATTAAAGAAAACAGCTTATGTGGTATGTTACATCTGCTGCTCCTGGCGTTAGCAATCATTGAGGTTAAGTTTAGTGATCAATGTGATGTGTCCCATGCTGTAATGAATTTTGTTTGATTATGCTTATGAAGAATAACATTGGCAGCATGCCAATGTTTCAAAAATTGGGGTGTTGCTGTTTGAGGCTTGAGTGGGATTCTTAAGGGTGCTTTGTTGGACAGGGATGAAAGATAGAAGTGGGAGTGTTAGCCAAATACATGTGAGGGAAGAGTTGGATAATGCTGCTCAACTAAAGGAAATGAAAAAGTTAAACTATTTTTAGATTTATATTCAGTAATATTTACATGTTTATTATTTAACCTAGTGTAATATCTAAGGCCTTGTGGGCACTTGATTGAACTTGTGAATCTTCTAGATTATAGAATAGGCTATGTATGTTGTGCAAACACATACACAATTGAGAAGAAGATGATTTGACTAGGCAGAAATCTATGTTTTTCACCCCATCTCATTGCAAAACTTATGGAAAATATGTTCTTTATTCTTCTATCAGGCTGTGCAACCCTTTTTCTTTCCTCTTTTGATTCCAGAACAGAAATACATTTTTGCTAATGATACTAGATGATAGTTTTCTTGTTTGAGATTTTAATGGATTTTGATTTGCTGCCATATAAGTTTCACTTGTTTGCTCTCTCTTTGTGGCATAAGCTTAACAACAAATGAATGATTTTATGTAGGGTGCCATTGTATTTATTCCTGAAGGTTGAATGGGGCTTGCAGTCACTTTAACAGGCTATTGTGAATCTAATATTCCGTGGTATTTTTTATTTTTGCTTTTAATTTAATGGGTTGTCTTCATCATAAAATTTGTTTTGCTTCATGGAGTTTCTTTTGTTGAATGAAGTTTGGTGTAGTAGACTTAAGTTGTCTTTCATTCAGTTGAGCATATGTGTGATGTTTCACTTTCATACATGCACCTGATGATATCAGAGAATAAAATAATTTTGAGTTGTTCTAATTGTTGATAATTTCTATAGGTGTGAACCGCTTCCAAAACTGTGATCCACTTTCTGTTGTGGGCTTAGCTTTTTTCTTAGCGATGTTTAGAATAATCCAATCTTCTGGGAAAGATTTGCTATGGTTACATATATACTCCTTATTTATGTGATTGATATATATTTACTCACTAATATATACTCTTTATACAAGTTATTGCAAATTAACATTTTCCTGGTTTGTTTGTATATTCTTTGAATACTTTCTAACCGAAACGGCTGCGATAGCTGCTTATGTTAAATAATTAGTTTTTTTACAAAGTGGTGATTATTTTCTTTGGTTATCTTCCGTGCCGCTATATTCCTTGAGTCATGTTCATGACTAAAACAACATGCATGTAATTAATTCATCTGGTGAAAATAGGTTTTAGTTATTATTTGCTAACATGCCATCATCTTAGTTTTGTTGTATTTGATCTTATTTTTAATAGTATCTGGGCTTCATTTGATCCTTATCCATAAAATATTTTATATGTGATCTTCTAGTGATGATATCTTTTATGAGTCTAGGTAGCATGATCACCTTGCCATTGTGATCAAGATAGTTGAATCATGTTGATGGATCAGTGTAGCAATTGGCATTTCAATGTGGTATAGCAAATCACAATTAAAAATAGTAGACCAGCAATTAATATAGAGTTCTAAATATTATCCTGAAACTGCTATTGAAATGGATCGATCAAATCACTAATATTGGCCGATAAACAATGCAGAACATATTGTGAAAGCTTACATTTGCCCCTGCAATATATCCAACTGCTTACTTTTTCCCTAAGCTGCATGCTTATTATTCGTTTGTTTGTCCCTTAACGACAGAGGTATGTTCAATTTGGTCCTTTCATCACAACTCAATTAAATTAATAACTAAAATAATTTATTAGATGTACAACTCTCCACATCAAGAACGATGTGAGATGAAAGGACAATAGTGACATTTTTGGGTGTTCAGGAACAAAAATGAACAGGGACCAATTGCAAACTTTCATCAAACCATTTCTTTTTGGCTTGTCCTCTAGTAACAATGGCCTTGAACTAGGCAATCTTCGGTAACTAATTCGATTGCCATTGTTGACTGCATCTACCAACTTGCCCTGTGATTCTAAAAGACTTATGCTTTTGCATACAGTCTCAAGGAAGCCTTCAACCTACCTCTTCCATTTACTTTATGAATATACCTCCTGTACATTTTGAGACATTAGCTGATGATGTTATTGCTTGCCCTAACTAAATTTTGTAGGGGTTATGATGCCTTGTAAGCGTTGCTATTGTCCCAACTTTTCCACATCTATCACATTTAGACTAACAGATGATGCTCTTAATTCCATCAAGTTCTTGCATTCTCTTCATTTTGTCTCGTGGAACATTGATGTTTGAGAAGGAAGTTGACGAGTGTAATCTTTCCTCTATCAAGTGTATTAGCCGAGTAAGTAATAAGTAGTGAGAAGACTGCCAATCCTTCAAAGACTATGGCATCAAGATACAAAGTTCTACAATGATTTCAAATGAATGTGAAAGTGTGTATCTTAATTCCCGTTTTATGAACTAATGAATTGAGAGCAAAAGTTAGGCAAGGGAAAGAAAGGTAGAGAAATGAGGTTTTAGATTTTCAATGTTAAATTTAATGGTCAAAAAGATGCTTGGGATGTAGATTTTAAGCGTTAAATCATTACTCTAATCTTTGTTTCGAAGTTATTAGGAAATGAGTTGAAATGCAATTCATCAAAGATTTATGCAATTTTAAATTGGAAAAATAGAGGTTTAACTTCTTCTTTTGTAACCTCATTGAAAATCAATCAACCATCCTCAATAGCATGAAGATAACAGCGATTTTTAAGAAAGATTGCATAAACTCAATCAATTTAACAAACATGAATACTAAACCATCCAGGAGTTTGAAAGACCATACCTAACTGATGATTGCACTCCTAAATTCGAACAAGAGAAATAGGAGTGTATGATTCCTTCAATTCAAAATAAACTAAAATCAAACTTGAGTTGGTTTTCTTGACTGGATTTCCTTCTCCTTCTCGTTTTGGATCCTCGAAATATTCTCTCCTTTGGTCTCCTCCAATCACCAAATCCTCTTTTTAAGTTGGTTTTTCTCTCTATTTATTCTCTGAAATTTTCTTCTTCAAGTGTATGAATTGGGATGGCCATATGTGGCTCCATGGCCTGGCACCAGAGCTCTCAGGTTTCCTCTCATTGTCATTGGATCCTTTGATACGGCTGTGTTTGGGATTTTTCCTTCTTTAAATCTTGCTTTCTAGACACGGCCATATGTGGCTTCACAGCTTGAGATCAAGGAGTTCTTGGGATTTTTTTTCCCATTCCAGCATCTGCACACAGTTGTGCCCCCCTTGGGTACAGGTACTTTATCTATGCACTTGACATGGCCGTGGCAAGTAACACGGCTAGGACTTGTGTCCTTTTGATATTCAAGAAAACAAGCTTTTTCGAAGTCTCGTCCTGAAATACAAAAATATACGTATTCTCATTCATTCATTCACAAAATTGACAATTTGAGTGTGATTTCACTTGTAAACATCCAACTAAAATATGTCAAAAATACAAAATCTTGACTCTTATTTAAAGTAGATACCAGTATCCTTCACATGTGCCCATGATTCTCTACCAGGCAGGAGGGTGAGCTCAAACCTAATGTGTATGTCTATATTTGTCTATGATCAAGTCTTCTCTAGAACAATGCAAGTACTTCACAAATGCACTGGATGATCTGTTTTCATTGTTGCCAATTGCACTAGCGTAAGTATCAACCGCAACCTTCTGAAAAGTTGCTAGTTGCTAACATATTGGGTGTGTTTGGATGTTCCCGCTTGGCCATCCAGTGGACGAGGATGTGGATAATTTGGGGATATAAGAGTGTGTTTGGTTTGAGTGATATGGAAATGTGGATTTGTGTTTTTGTGTGTTTGTCTTGATGGATTGCGATAGATGACGAACAAGATCCAAGTTTTCAAGAAGATGGGGAAGGATAACATCCTGGGATGGGACGATAACATTCTGGCATGAGACTTATCCCATCATTTTGGTGGGATAAGTTTCATCCATGCTTTGTGGATTTCATCCCCATCCATCTTTATTCTTCCCTCCGAGCACACAACTAGGCGTGAACAGGTCCAAATCCACCTACATCCAGTCACATCATTTTAGCCAAGCACACACCCATTGTGGATACCTCTTCTGTTGATAAGTGAACTTTCTTCGCAGACTAGCTCAAATTCCCACCAAGCAAGCACTTGTCTGTCTCTTTCCATCAATTATAACTAGCAATTTCTGTCTAGCATCTTCTTAGCTGTATTATGTGCCTACAAAGTTGTCCATCTAATTATTTGTATGTTGCTTTACTTGTTATTAGTGCCGAACTACCACTTACTCCGCATGTAGATCCCTCAGTTTCATCCAAGTATTTCCATCAACCTCAATTAATAGTAAATAGTGTAAAACAAAATGTTTCTAATTCCTTCCTGTTCTCTATTTTCTGATGCTCCTTTCCAGGTGGTTCAAACATGGAGGTTTCTCAAAGTTTCATCACTAGACTCCATTGTAGCATTTCCAAAGGTCTCCCTCATGCGGAGCCAGTCGCTACATCTAGAACAGATGAGCAGGAGCTGGTGCTCATCAACTTCAAAAAATTTTGTTTTTATAGTCTTACATCAAAAGAATTTGAATCTTAACTTAAAACTGTCTATTCTCCCAGGTTCGAGGTGTCCTTCAAATGTTTCAAGGTTTTGCTAGCTCTGTATTTTATTGGGATGGGGAGCAACACAGCTTTTTTGTAAAGCATGGAATATTTGTATCTCATCTTTCACAAACAAGTTTGAGTAGCATCTTGAACCGATTTTTGTTTTCTGGGACATGCCTGAAGAAAGTAGAAATTTTTACCAAAAAAGTGAAGGCCTCTAATCAAAGAGCTCCCACATTGGAGGCTTTTACTGATTCTGTATTTTTATGGCTTAAGGTATTAATATCGTTGTTTTTTTTTTAGTTTGAATTCAAGTATTCTTGTTATTATTATTATTATTATTATTATTAGTATTATTATTATTTAAATTCTAATCTACTGCTCTCTTGTTGAGAAGAGATTGCGAGATGTCGCTCTGGGAGAAGAAAAGTTTACTGATTCAGACTCTGGAAAGACAATCACACTTCAGGGGTTGACTGATTCCCTGTCAAGGTATTTTTGTTGTATTTCACAATAGCCGCTAGTAACTCCACACAAAATTTCCATAACCAGCTCACTCTAATATTTTACCATAAGTATTTCCGCTTATCAATATTTCAATATCTTTGGGCAATATAGAACTGTCGCATTTTGTTGCAAAATGGTGTGTATTGCCTATTCTTGTGTGCCATTCATATGTGAAGATGGGATCTCACAGTACTTTGGTGGCGGCATTCTTGTCCTGATATCATAATGCACTCATTTTCTCTTTCTGTCAGACCATCAAATCATCATCATTATCATGATTATTATTATTATTATTATTATTATTATTATTATTTATTTTCCTGCCATTTACATGAAATGAGAAAACAACGTTCTCTATGCACTATGCGTAGGTTTCAGACAAATAATTTTGCTTTGGATTGAAATATAAATGTCAATTTAGCGAAAACTTGTGTTTCTGTAATTGGAATATATTTCTCAATCTCCTCCTAGCGATATGACGTGCACTATTATTATAATTATTATTATTGTTATTGTTATTATTATTATTATTAATATTATTTTCTGGTGTTTACATGAAATGAGAAAACAATGTTCTCTATTTACTATGCCTGACTTGTATGACAAATAATTTTGCTTCGGATTGGAATATAAAAGTCATTTTAGAGAAAACTTATGTTTCTGTAATTGGAATATATTTCTCAATCTCTTCTTGGTCATATGACATGCACGATATACATTCCATTTTTCATTTTATGCTGTTTGTCTCACTTGCCAATTGTGCTTTCTCTGTTACTGAATCAATTATAAATTTGTTGTTTGTCCTTTAATTAGTGTGCTTGTCAATTCTGTATGAGCTGGTGGATTGCGGTAGTTTGGGAATGGAGAGCATCGGACCTTTTTAACCCAAGATATGGTGAATAGAAATTATTAGTGGTGTGTCTTCTCTCGTTATGCTGAAACCCTAGGCTCTTCAGTACAACTTGAGAGACTACGAAGCTGAGATGCTTGATTTTTAAAACATCTTAGAATAACGTATTTTGTGCCTTTCTATTTTGTTTAGGTGATGACGTTGAAGCTCATATTGATTTGTTTTGTGGATACTACATGCAATTCATTGAACTCCAATATATTGTCCAGCCATCTTAACAGACATATAGCTGTGCTTTTATGATCTCAATGTAGGCATACAAGTTTGAATGTTTAAGATGATTGCGAGGAGTACGTCCTTAAGTTTTGTGTACTGAGGTGTTTCTGTTGGATTCTGACAAGTTTATAGTAAAATAAATTGATTGTCATCTTGTAAAACTAGAGAATTCAAATGCATATACCTAAGTCTACAGTATGGGACCATAGGTGGAGTGTATGTGAGAAACCTAACTTCTGTGTGGTATGGTGTAGTTTCATGGATTCTAGGTACTTTTTACACTGGGAGTAGGCTTCCACACAAAAGGAATGGAGGACTTGGAGCACCATGCCCTAATAGTATAACTAGTATCAGCACATTCTGTATACTTCATCTTGCTAATTTACCCATCTAGTGGATGAGTTGTGTTTATGAGTTGTCATCTATGAATGACAATAATTTTGATGTTTTTATTATTGACTCCACTTTTTGTTGAACATGTATAAAAGGTAATAGTATTGTATTGTTATTAATATGCTTTTAGAAAGAAGAAAAAAGCCTGCTTTTTATGTTGCATCTGCCTAATTAATAACTCTCCAGGGCAGTTATGTGAAAGAAGGTTGATTCAGTTACAGAAACTTGTTTTAACAGAAATGTTACTGTTTGTGGACATGGAATATTTTGGGGAAATTTTGTGATGCCTTTTTGGTAATTAGAAGATTTTCTTTAGAATGCACTGAGCTTGCAAAACTCCTTATATTTCTATAAAGCATGTTGTTGATGGTTCCAAGAAACGTACATGTTAGAGATGACAAAATTACATAAGCTAGTTTAGATGGACAGTTTCCTATGATATAGTTTTTGTGCTTTTCTTTTGTGTGACTACAGTGCTAATGTGTACCAAGTGCAATTGTGCTGTAAAATAATTTTCCTGCTTCCAAGAAATTATCTTGGTTTGCACAGGTCAAAACCCAAACATGTAATATAAGTAATATTAGTGCAGGATTGCCATTCTAAGATGAGGAAATTATCATATGAAATTATGTTGCCAATATGTAAACCATGTGTAACCATATGCGATTACAAGTTAAATGAATTTCCCTGAGATGTTTTTGCTTTGATGTTGATGATAATCTTAAATGGTTATATATTGATTTTTTTCTTCTTCTTTTTGGGTATTGCTGTTATTGTTTGTTCTGATTTTTGTTACTTCATCACATCTCCTGCTGCTTGGTAACTTAGTGTGAGTTTTATATCATATGTTTTGGTGATTCTCTAACTTGGAGATTTTTCTAAAATCTTGTGCTCACCAATTGAACCCTTAAAAGCTTAGTATTTGATCTTATCTTGTTGTATAGGAACTTCTCTGTTTGTTGTGGACATCGTTTTTTTTCTGAAACTTTATGTATAAAAATGACTGGATGCTTTGATCACCCTGTTTACATCTTGAGAATTATGACTTTCGATATTCAGATTTTACATAGATTATTGCCTCATGTTTAGTCTTTTCCATAGGCTTCTCTCTGGTGCTGAATGTCTTTTCAAGATAGTATATGGAGCAATTCCAAGTGCTTACTTTGACACGGAAACAGCTATTCCTGCTAGTGAGATTGCAGTTCATATTCTTGACCATCTTTTCGAGGAGTTGAATAAAGTGTGCCTGATACAAGATGGCGAGGTTGCAAAAATAATTGACGTGAACATGCTATTTCTGTTTTTTATCTATTTATATAATTATATTCCAAGTGCTTTTTGCTATATTTCAGGAAGAGCCTTACCATATGTTACTGGCTATTTTCGCTGGAAGTTTACTGCCGTACCTTAAGGGGCTTGACTCTTGGTTGTATGAGGGAATTCTTGATGACCCTTATGAGGAGGTATCTGCTTTACCCGTTATCTTAAATGGTCTACTTGCTTTGGAGATTTCATTGGAAGCATGGAAGTTGTTAAAATTAGAAACTTTGTTGATAATAATACATGAAGGATATGAATTGAGTGCCAATATTCTTCCCTAAGCACCCCGTAATGTGTGGTGTTATCACATCTTTATGACTTCGTGAGTGTCAAACACATCCTGCCATTTGTTCTGTTCTGATGCTGGTTTTCTCGTATGACACACTCGTCATCAAAATTTTATTCCTTGTGGATAGAATACAGATAGTTCTAACACAGTTACGTATTTCTGTTTGCTATTTCAATGTCTCATGCACCCAATGCTCCTTAAATGTGATTGATTTGATATGACATGATATACCATGTGAGTTGTCCTGTCAGATTTGCCAACTCTTGGCTGATAGTTGATTGAATTTCCTGAATTCTTGATGTCCCCATAAAACAAACTCTAATAGGATCTGGATTTTTGAACTTTTGAGATTTCTTGTATTTCAAGAGGGATGTCTGTCTCTCTGTCTGTTTGTTTGTTTTTTTCTTTTTTTTTTTTCTCTCCATTTTTTTGAGTTCTAAATTTAAGTAGTTGATTGTGTACCTTTTAGTTGGATTTTTTTTCTAATCCTGGCATTGGTTCTGTATTATAATTCGTTTTTAGTGGATCTCTCCCTCCTACAGATGTTCTTTTTTGCCAATGATTCAGTTACCATTGACCAACCATCATTTTGGGAGAGGAGTTATCTTTTCCGTCCATGTGAATGGAGACAGCCAACTTCTTCTGTTTCCATAATTCCCAACATCGGAGATATTACAGTGGAAACCAGTGATCAAAAGCAATCTTCTCTACCTGGTTCTGGGAGAGGGAGAGATCAACTTGATATGGATATTGTTGTATGTCCTTTGTTTTTGAAGGAGATGGCAAGAACCATTGTATCTGCTGGCAAATCATTGCAGTTGGTTCGGCATGTCACGAGCGAGCAAGCTGGATTGTCCAATAAAGCTCATGACAACATTCTTAATGATTTCAGAGCAATTAACTATGAGAACATTTTCCATGCATCTATAACGCAAGGTGAACCTGGAAATTCATGTACTTCAAAATCGAAAGATGAAAGACTTGAGAATGTCAACTCTGGCAAAGGAGACCATTCCCACTTCCGTCGGAATTCCCCTGTTTTCGATGAATTGACCTTGTCTGAGGTTTTCATGTTATGTTTGTCAGGTTTAATATGTGGTGATACACATGTCCATGATTATTTGGAGATGTCATATCCTGAAATTGCAGAGATCTTCAAAGCATCTGTTGAGAAAAGTGGGGAGAATGCTCCATCTTCTGTTAACTGTGAGAAATCATGGTTAAAGTTCTTGGCTGATGTGATATCAAGAATGAGCTTTACAAGTGTAGATAGAGAGATTTATCCTGGAGGAGTAACTAACCAAGATTGCTCTGTCGGGGTGAATACAATATGTGCATCAAGACATTATAATCCTACGTGTCCAGATTTTATAACTTCTTGCATATCAGGAGCTACCCTTTGTCATTCATTTTGCCCTGAAAGCCCTGTAATAACTGTTTGTAGAGAATTTCTGAAGAGGAATAGCACTTCTTGGAACAATCTGAATATTTCTAGAAATTTCCATCTTCCACCATTAAATGATGAAAAGCTGCGAGAGACGATTTTTGGTGAAAAATGTAGTAATGCAAGTGTTAGTATGGATTTAATCCAAAAGTGTATGCTACCTAGACTCAGTGGAACAGACTATAGCTTCGGCTTCCAATATGGTGAATTTGGGCGGTTTCATTTGGAGGATGTAGCCAAGACTATGGAGACGTTGTTTCCTTTCCCTACACTTCTTCCTTGCTTAAAGGTATCATTAAATATGTTTTTATTTTTGACTCTTATTTTATTTCAATTTCTTGTTCAACTATTATTGAAACCGTTGATATCTTCGTAGGAAGATCTCCCTATTTCGAAACTTCTTCCTTCCCAGAAAAATAGCACTCTTGCTTCGAGTATACTTAACTGGATTCAGAATATCAAGCCCAAAGAGACTCCACTTCCTGCGGTTATTATCGAGGAATGCCTTTCTGTGTACATAAAGAAACAGGTTGGTGTCATGATTTGCCGCAAAATGTCTCTAATTGATGTAACACTGAACAGTTTTTTCCCTTGCTAGGTGGATCATGTTGGCAAGCACATCTTGTCAAAGCTTATGAGTGATTGGAAATTGATGGATGAACTTTGTGTGTTACGTGCCATTTTCTTATTGGGCTCAGGTATTCTATCCTTCTCAAATTGTTCTTTCCATTCTAATGTAAACATCTTTACACTTGGCAAAACAATTTCATTCAGGTGACCTGTTGCAGCAGTTCCATATAGCAATTTTTGATAAACTAGATAAAGGAGACTCCTGGGATGATGATTTTGAATTGAATACAATACTACAGGTTTGGCTAAAATGAGATTTAACTTGTACATTTGGTTTTTATAAGTTATAGATATACTAAAAAAGCTGTCATTAACCAGGAGTCAATAAGAAACTCTGCTGATGGGTCACTTTTAAGTGCCTCAGATTCTTTAGTCGTGTCAATTGGAAAAAGTAACAGTTCTGATGACGTGGATCATGCAACTGTTTCAACTCCATGCAAAATTCGAAACAGTTGCTTTGGTGTTGATGCCCTTGATGTACTAAAATTTTCATACAAGGTATTCACTTAGAAAAGGTGGTTTGCCTTTACTGTTTCATAATCCTGGGGAAATGTTTTACATTTTGTTGATTTAGTAGGTATCCTGGCCTCTCGACTTGATTGCAAATACGGAAGCAATTAGTAAGTATAATCAGGTAATATTTCCTTCAATTCTTCAATTGGGTTTGCATCTGGATTTTCCCAAATCATTTGGATACACTGTGTTTGATAGGTCATGGGGTTTCTCGTGAAGGTTAAACGCGCAAAATTTGTCCTTGGCAAAGCCCGGAGGTGGATGTGGAAGGTTGTCTTGCACTTAATTTGTGGTTTAGCAATCTTATTGTGATAGACATTTTATAATCGATTACCTCTAATATTTCACCTTTTTGTTATTAATTTTGGTTGCCACAGATACTTTATACTCAATTACCTTTAATATTTCACCTTTCTTAGTATGTATGCACAAGTTGTCTATTACTATGATCCAATGGTGGTATTGTGTGGATGCATGATAAATTCCAGTTGGTTTCGTTTCTTTCGATAAATAACTAGAAACAAGGATGAAATTTCAGCATCTATCAAGTCAGCAAGCGTAATTTCATGTAATTATTACTAAAATCGCCCTATTTAATTCTAAATTTTAATTACTGTGAGTTCAATCAGCGGTTATATAGACAAATTTCATTTGTGAACTAGGTTGCTGTCATCTGCACTATGATCACCATCAAAAGAATCCTCCTGCTAGGCTTCTACAACTGAGGTCTGTCGTTAGCTTGCACACCAAGACAGTTGAGGGGCCATATTGTTTACATAGAAAATACATCAGTTAATCACTGGCTGGTTTCACTTGTAGATTTTACTAGTCAATAAATTTGCAATAATTTGATGCAAATATCTGCACGCTTGTTGGCTAAATCAGAAAACTGTTTTGCTAAAGAGCTTCATTTAATCATCATATACATGATATGCATTTTTCAAGTCTCAGATTGATTGGATTGTTGATTCTATTGGAGAAGTTCCTTTAGTCTAGATCCTTTCCTCCCGGTAGGAAAAAACCCATTCATTGCCCGAGCGAAGCCAAATCCTACCTTTTCTGCATGGACACTGACTGAAAATCTCTGTTAACTTGTCAACTAGGCATTTCCTTATCTGAATATTTCTATGTACTCGTTGAGGTTCATCATATTGGTTCTGCTGAAGTATCGCATGATAATTGTTGCAAGTGTCTCATGTTTGTCCGCATTAGTTGCAATCTTACTGGAGATTCCTCAACTATTGCATTTGCTGTTTTATTTGTAAAATTTCTGTTGGTTATCCTTTTCATTGTTGACGTTTTTAAAAGGTTCCTTTAAACTGATATTTCTAACTATTCCTTGTGACAGCCAAATTAAAATTCTTTGACTCAACAATGCTTACAAACATGAAACATTTTTCAGGGTAGGGGTGGCATGACACACAATTATAAGCATCACTTGTTAGTGGAGCAGAAACTTCTCCATTTTGTTGATGCGTTTCACCAATACGTCATGGACAGGGTAATAAGAACTCATCCTCTTTTTTTTCATTATTATTTTTTATTTAAAGCAAGTTGGCTTGACATCTTGTTGAATTGATCATAACTATCATGCAGGTATTTCACAGTTCATGGATTGAACTTTGTAGTGGCATGGCCACTGCAGGCTCCCTTGATGAAGTTATCGAAGTTCACGAGGCATACCTTTTGTCTGTTCAGAGACAATGCTTCGTCGCTCCTGATAAACTGGTAGAATCCTTTTGGTGATATTATTCTTTACATTTCATGTGCCCATTATATTTAATCAATATATGACAATAAAATATATCAACTGGATTTTGCTTGTCATGCTCTTGCAGTGGGCCTTAATTGCGAGTCGAATTAAAAGCATTCTTGGATTGGCCCTTGATTTCTATTCCATACAGCAAACCCTTAGTAGTGGTGGGGCAGCCCCTGCTATTAAAGCAAGATGTGAAATAGAAGTAGACCGGATTGAGAAACAGTTTGATGATTGCGTTGCCTTCCTTCTAAGAGTATGCATCTTCCACCTTTCCATAACCTTCGCTCATAGCAAAAATCCTGTCTTATACTTAATTGTGAACTAAAACAAATATTAGAGAATGAACTTACTCCTGCTTTGACTGTGCAGATCCTTTCTTTCAAGCTAAATGTGGGGCACTTTCCTCATTTGGCGGATTTGGTCACTCGAATCAATTACAATTACTTCTACATGTCTGATAACGGTAACTTGCTAACAGTACCCAGCTTTGAGTCATCTACCACTAAACTGAGCAAGACACCAGCAACAAGAACTGATTGATTGTGTTTGTCCAGCATGCAATAGGGTAACAATGAGTTATTTCATCTGTTTCATACATTCCTTGATTAATCATGTCCACATTTTAGTAATGGTTGTAAATTCATTTATTTGTTTATGATTCCAGCATGACAAGCAATCTCTCTCCCCCACCTGGAAATTTGTGCAATTGATGGCTGGAACTCGTATCTTTAAATGTCTACTCTTGTTTCACCATATTTTTATAGTTTTAGAATGACAATTACTTGCTGCAATAAAAGCACTCGTTTGATGACTCAGAAATTTTCAGAGGGTAGTAAAAGTTTTGGTTGTGTTATTTATGTCTGGTGCTCCTTTTATTTAAAATTCTGGGTTTGTTTTTTCTTGCAGTGTGTTGAAGCTAGGGAAATGGAGAAGAATATAAAAGAAAAGCAACATGATGGAAATAAAAGAAAAGTAACCTTTTCTTTTTTCAATACTGTTTTATATTATTTGGTTATCCATCTTGTTTTCTTCAGCCGACAAAACACATGATGATTTTCTTTCTTCCGTTGTTTTCCTTGTTCATTATTTGTCAAATGCAAAAACATACCCGTAATCGTTCAGGCCATAATTTTTTATACCCTTTATTTCACTGATAGATCAACTATTTTATTGTCTTGTGGAATGGCAACAATATTACGTCATGCCCAAGAACAAAACACTGATATGATACAAAACTTTTCACTGTAACAGATCATTTCATTTTTGTACAAATTTGACAATACCTGTGAAGAACATATTCGTAAGTTGAACATTAGCCATTGCATATCCCCAAAATAGCAAATAAATCATTGCCCATCACTTACGAAACTTCAGGGAGGTGTAGGACATTTATCACCACCTGGATCTTTTTTAATTGGATCATGTGTGCATGAGGAACCCTTGGAGGAGTTCTTGTCTCCCTTGATAAGGGACTCTATGAGAAACCAGCTGGTTTTCACCCGTTTCCCTTCCAAATACCTAGTATCTGACAACAAGGGCACATTGGTAAGAAAGTCTTGCAATCCCTTGAGATTCAGATACCTAGCATCTGCTGCTGGTGGTGGTGGCAAACTGGAAAATGAGTCCTCATGTCCCTTAATATGGGACTTCTTGAGGAGCATAGTTGTCTTTGACCATGGCCCTTCCATATACTTAGAATTCGAGGGCAACGATTGTTGTTCTTCAAAATATCTCATATCTGAGAGCAAGGGCAAGCTAGAAAAGGAATCCCTTCGTCCCTTGGGATGGGACTCCTCGAGAAGCATGCTAGTCTTTGGCCGTTGCGCCTCCAAATAAGCAGCATCTGAGAGAAGGTCACTAGCCTTCAGCCATTGACCTTTGAAATTCCTGGCATCCGATAAGAAGGCCATGCCAGAAAACAACACCAACAGAAGGGGCAGGAGAGCCGATGATCCCATCGACACTGTGTTTTTTATCCTCTTGTGTTTTGATGGATTTGAAACTTTGAATTGGTTACTTATTTATAGGAATAATGTTGTTCTGTTTTTACCTTTTTGGGAATGTTCGAAACAAAATCTCGGTAGTTCAATCTTTCTTTCGTGTTCTTTGTGAGAAAATACTTGTTGCTGAGCTGGTTGTCAAGCCAGCAATTTGGTTTCTTGTGCTACCTTAATTGACATGCAATGTCTAAATGGAAGAAATTCCAAGGTTTGAATGTGATTGGGGTCCATATCAATAAATATCTTTTTGACATAGGCAGTTGTTTCTCTTTTCTCTGTTCCTGGTTTTGTTTCTGAATTTAGAAAGGCTCATGAAAGTGCAGTTCGAGTTCGTTGTGTTTGATGATTAATTGTTAAGCAAACAACAGGAAGCTGAATCCCCCTTCACTGAGAGATGTGGGTTGTAGAATTAACCTGACTGAAATCTCAAACATATCTACAATCAAGTTTTGGAGATTTTCGTTTCAATTTACATGTTATATTTTTAAGGTCAAATTATTGCATTAAAAATTTAATATAGTGGGCTCTGTTTTGACTATGCATACTATAATCGCTTGAGTTTGTTATTGTTATTGCATTTGGAGAATGTTCCTATGAAAAATGAAACCAATATTTTGACTTATATATGATGCCAAATGAATCTAGATTTTCATTAACACCCATTTTTTAATCTGAATTAACAACTACAACTAAGCCACTAAACCATACAGACACTGACCAAAGTGTCAATAGAACAGCCGAGCCACACAAACAAGCACAGGGAAATTTGATCAGCAAACACTCTACTGATGATGGAAGTAAACTATCTATAGAGATTACAAACATTCCCCACTCAAACCTACAAAAATTTACAAATGCTAATGTTTCAGTTTGGCACAAGAACCATTTTGACAAGTCTATAGACCCTACTACAAAAGAAACCAGAGCACATCAGTCCCTTCACAAAGTCACCCCTACCAGCATCAATGTGAAACTGATTTCAAACCAAAACCTTCTTGGTTTAGCAAAGTTTTCTGATTGATATTCAGCACCAAGCTCCAGTCACCAAAACTAGTTCCCTTCTTCTTCGGAGCTCTTCAGATATAGAGGTTCTGTGCCATCCCCATTATGCCCAGTAGAGTTGCCACCGCGGCTATCGGTTGACACCGCGTTACCCATGTCTTGTTTTCCAGCACCAGCGTTGTGACCGAAATCAGGGAAGACTCCTGCATTCAGCGCACCGTTTCCTCCAACACTGGTTTCACCACGGAGCACATTAAATCCCCCACTGCTTGCACCCGAGCTCATCCCGAGTTGGCTGTGAAGTGCTGCCTGCTGCTGCTGTTGCAACGCAGACATTGGTGATTGAGCATACAGCATTGAGCGAGGAGCCATCAATGACTGTGGAGTCAGTGGTTGCGCTTGCTGATGTTGCATGTATCTAGTCCCAGGTTGAATGACGGCGTTGGGCGGGAACTGTTTGGACAAAAGACAATTGACATGAGAAATTCAGTACTATCTTAAGCTATTGCACAGAGGTATATTTATAATCGAATTGCTACATCTAACGTAACTTCTTTTGATTCACTGTTATTTGTTCCATCTACTGTGTACAGTAAAGATATTTTAGCAGATAACCTCTGCCTGAGAAGTATAATGACTTTAGTATGGTTCTTAGAACAAGAATCAGAATGAAAACTCACTTAGCGCGCATAAAAATGAAGCTTAATGTACGCTAAGGAATTATACCTGTGCAATGGTTGGCAGTTGTGGCTGACTATCTGCAATAGCTGCAAGGTACATGAGATTCCGCTGAAGCTTAGCTTGATTCCTAGTAGAACCTCAAGAATAGTAAGGATGAAGACATTGCCAAATATGAAATGTTAAAGAATTGAAGCTGGCAAAAAAATTTGTGAACATCTCACATTTGACAATTCCTAGAACACAGTATATATTAAATACAGTGATTTATTTGTCTGAACAGAAGTTTAAACTGATGCAATAAAATTCCTATACTTAACTGTCATCAGAGCTCCATCAGACGCCCAAACTACCATTAATTATGTCACACAAGAGATATTAAATCAGGAATTTCAGAAAAGAACCACCTTGAAACTACATCTTTTTGGAAAGCCAAGATTCAGGAAAATGCTGAAAAGATATTCAAAGATATTCAGGAAAATACTCGTATGCCTGGCTCTTCCTACCTCAACAACTAGAGAATAATGGACCTAATGTTTTAATTATAGTAAATAATACGCAAAAGGATTGTAGAAGGAGCGATCAATATATATATATATGTGTGTGTGTGTGTGTGTGTGTATTTTGGCAAACTTTCACATCTCATAACCATGATCAGAAATTGTAGAATGCAATGCAAGAAAACTTAAGACATGGTGAATGAGAATGAAATCAACCTGTGGTAAAATTTTCCTTTCTGAGCAATAAATCATTCCTTATTTCTAATGCCCTATGTACAGGACATTGTTAAATAAAACAAAAATAACATACAAAGGAAAGCATGCAATGTGCCATCCTCTTTGGATAACAAAAATCAGAATGAAATATAGAATAAGACACCACCATACTAATTATCTATTTCAGAAAAAAATAAAAAACATATCTGATACAGGACTTAATGAGCCAAGAGATACAGATTGCAATCTATACGTAGTTTATATTCTCTTTCACCGTAAAACTAGAGAAGAAAACAGCGGCCTATAACATCATCATTACACAAACAGTATATATGGATTGCAAAATCTAAGAAAATAAAGTTCAATTATGGAGATACTTTAATATATATATATATATCTGATCTTGCCAAACACCAAAGTTTGCTATATTTTAAAAATCTGATGCCCATGTTGACAAACTGGGCTTGTGCACCTTCTGAGCAGCCTAAATACACTGTCTGTTTATAAATCCATTTTGATCAAGAAATCTTGTTCAGAAATGGATTAAAGCATAACATATTTCATTTTATTGTGTTGTCACTTAAGAAATTATTGGCTGTGATAAAACAAATATAACCAAACCAACAAAACTTTCAATTATTATATGTTTAATAAATATATGGCCAACTTTTGTTGTCATCTTAAAGATGGTGCTTATAATCTCTCATTATAAAACATAAATGTTGATGGAGGGTTATGCCAACTTACTCAGCGCATTCTTCTGCTTTCCCCGCACTCTGGCTATCAAGTATGGCCAGAATCAATTGCTTGTTCTCATCCAAATACTGCAACAAGTAAAGTTATGTTTAATGTTCGAATGTAAAGGCAATCCCTTGCAGTACACAAACACTCAATTATTTTCTAACATGAAGAAGATAAATATTGCAACACAAGCACACATAATAAACCATCCAAAATTCAGATCAATTGAGAGAATAGTAGAGGCACTAGAGCAGCTATCTGAGTGTTGATTAATGGCGAGGATCTGAAATACAAGTGCAACACTATTCGGTCGTGAGTTAGTTTTGAAGAATGTGCACCAAAATGAGCTTCTTAAATAAGACTTTGCTAAATTTAGTACACAGAATAAAGTGTTGAGGAAAGTATACAGAAATGGCAGAGACCCAGTTAAAGACCTTGCTTGGGAAAACACAAACAAGCAAGCATACAACCACAACAAAATTAGAAAAAAAAGTAGAGATTGATGAATAATGAGTTTGCAAAGAAAAAAACAACAGACAAGTTTGATAATTGGCATCGTAAGAAAATAGGTGAAGATAATATTTCTTTCCCCAGATGCTACCTACTGCCTTACTATATACATTTTAAGTGATAAAATATTACATCTTCTAGTTAAATTTGTCTATTAGTTTATTAAGTAAAAAACACAAACCTCAAGCCATCATGCGTAAAACCCCAAAACTGGTGCTTAACATCGTAACCTAAGCTAGAACACATTTTTCCACACTCCACAGTATCACACAAGATATTTATAACAAGGTAGTTTGTATAACTATACAAGAGATATTTACTCCATCAATGCACAAAATATTTTCCTTCCACTCATTAACATTATATTAGTCCACTGAGTCCTAATAAAGAAATTTGTCAGCCACCTTTCAAAATACACTTAAAACATTTTCAAATCTCAATGAACAGCTCACGAGACCCAACAGTATTCTTCGGATTTCCATATTTCTCATTGCTTCCATTACATTTGATGTGTTATGTTTTCACATAAATGCATTATTATATGACCCCACATTCTTGAATGACTTTAACTTCTAGTCAAAATGTTTTGCTTTTCATGTTTAATACAAAAGCATCTGCACACACACAAACTCAAAATCAATAGGCAACTCCACAAACTATAACAAAGAAAAACCATCTAAAAGAAAAAAAAATTGGAAAAAAAGAAAAGAACCAACAGCAATCAGTTTGGTCAAATAACTAAAAACATAAATAAAAAGATGGTAGTCAACCATCAATGAAGAAACAAAGTATATTCTCATTTGCAATTTCTCAATGGTTATCTCCGTACGAACTGCAGCTACACGAAGATAACCCATTTGGAAAGACACATTAAACCAAAACAACAAAAAATTTGCTGGCCAACAAACTCATTAGGCATGGAATAACATGGCAAAACCATTTGCACAATAATCTCCAACATAATAAAAATAATATCATGCATACCACAAATAAACTTTGTGCAAGCACTTCCACGTAAAGAACCTAATTTCCCATATAAACACTCAAAATTAACAGATTCGGAAGCTTGGGAATTAGAGAAAAGCCATGAAAACCCTAATACCTATAACCAGCACCCAACAACAACAACAACAAAAAAAACTATACTTGTTGCGAAGCATAAGTCCTTACTAAAAACCAAAAGTCTCTAATCCCATTTTTCCAAGAAAAAAACCAACTGAAAACCATAAAAAAGCATCCTGCAAGCAATCACCAACCAATATTCACACAAGTGTTGATGACCATGAATCAAACAAAGCGTTACCAATAGAACCAAAAATAAATCAAAAGCATAGCCCAAGAAACATCTTTTTTAGAATAAAAACCAAGAGTCAAGCAAGTCCTTGTCACAATCAAAACCACCAAAATACCAATCTTACCAAAACAAACCACTCAAAACCATTCCACAAAAAATCAAAAACAGAAATCTCTCCAATGGTCACCCAAGCCATAAATCTGACATAATACTACAACAAATAAAAGAAACAAGACACAAGCAGGCTCCATCGCAATCAAAACCCACCAAAAACACAGCTCTTTCCCTCAAAAGGAAAACCAGTCAAAACCATTCCAAAAAAACCAAAAACCAAATCACACATCTCATACAGCACTAAAAATATAATAATAATAATAATAAACCAAATAACAACAACAAGTTCCATCTCTATCAAAACAACATTTTTCAGAAATAAACAACTCAAAGCCATAACCCAACATAAAAACCCAAACATCAATCCAATAACCAACCAACCAAACAAACAAACAACTCAAAACCATCATCAAACAGATCAAAAATTAACATTTATAAAATAACCAACCAAACTAACTGCAATCACTACTCCAGCTGCTACTGCAACTACCACCACAAAACCAAACACCAAAAACCATTAAAACAAAAACAAAAGAACATCCTTTTCTTGTCAAATAAGGAAACAAAAAAGCAAAGAAAAGGACCTGCTGGATGAGCTCAGTAGTGACTGGGTTGGGAGATGCATATCCTCCCATCATGGGCTGCATCTGCATCAGATGCTGCTGCATTCCTCCCTCTTTCTCTTCAGTCTTCTCCCCTAACGACACACGCTCACAGAGACCACTTAAGAATCAACAATGATGGAGCTGAGAGATTGAGAGAGATTGCCAGAAGCTCTGATGAGCAGTGATCGATGATGATGATGGAGGTTTTGGGGCAAGCTGGTCGGGGTTTTGGGGGTTTTTCGGTCCCTTTCTTTCCCTCCCCAACTATTGTCGCTTTCTCCCTCGATACGATCACCAGCCCGGTCACCTTAATCTCCAACTGTGCCTTCTTGCTGGTGTGGGATTTTTGAGATTAATGCGGGGGAAGTGTGGAGGGGTGAGGTTACGGGAGGTGAGTGGAACTATGTCTGGAGATCACGTGCCGAGGAGGTGCTGGGGGGGGGAACCTACGAAACTCCATCCAACCCGGACCTTTGAAATGACACCTCTTTGTTGGACTGGTCGGGGAAAAAATTCAAAACTTTTACTTTGGATTTATGCACTATCAACCCTCCTCCTTTTTTTTTTCTTTTATTTTTGATTCTGCTCCCCTCCTGGGGACCATTTCGAAATTTTACTTTGAAATTTAATGCTATCATATATTTATATATTATGTTTTGAAAATTTAAAATTTTTTTTATTATTTATTTATCTACCCTTTTCAAATTATAGATTTTGATGAGTAAAAACTTAAAAGTAGAGTATGATTTTTGACGATGGACAAATATATATATTCCCACGAGTTTTATGTATGTATATATCCACTTTAAGTGATTAACATCTATTAAAAAAGTTGTTAAAATTTGTTGTCAGTCTTAAATTCATAAAAGCTTATACTAACTTTCCAAAATTACACTTATTTAATAAGATTTCAATCATTGATTTCTCTCTCTATTTTAATTATCACTTTTCATTAGTTTGCTTAAAATAACGCTTTTAAATTCAATAAAAGAAATATTGGAAATGGTAGAAAAATATTAGACATAAAAAGACAAATTTAGAAAAAAAAATCATCTAATGATGCTTTATAGATTTTTTAAAATGATACACAAAAATAAACAAGGAATTGATATATTTATATTTTAGAAATTAAAAAATAAGAGCATTTATTTCAAGTCAAGTATTCTAAGTAATAACACAGACTAAAAGGTCCTTAATTAGTCTCTAAGCTGAAACAGCAAGGAATTCTTCCAAGAATAACGCATACATCGTTATTAGTAGGCTGTTACACTTTTTTTTTTTTTTTTACCAAATTTTCAAAAATAAGAATTCTATCATCCAATGCTAGTTATATATATATTTCTCCGTAGTTATTATAAAAAAAATATATATTTTTCTTTGTTTATCTGCAATATACAAATGGTATCTTTCCAAGTAAAAAAAAAAAAAAAATCAAACTTGCCAGCTGAGGATATTGGATTTCAGTTTGTTAGTGATCAAGAAGCATTTCAACTTTGAAGGGCTTTTATTGATGGAGATATTTTATATTGATTGTACTAATCTTAAGTATATGCTCTTAGTCTGTCCTTTTCTTAACCTGTCTTTTATACTGCAGATATTAATTAGTGCATGACTGTTTATTTGTATTGCTTCTACTTTGTCCTGCTCTTTGGGCGTATTCATCTCGGCGTAAATGGGAGAAAGTCAAAAAGTGGAATAAGTATCACTTTCCTAAAGTGATGAAAAATAGTAGAAGTGATATGACTTCCCTGAAGTTTTTTCCACTAATGGTGTTCATTTCGATGTAAGTGATGTCACTTTTGAAGAGTCTTTGGAAGTGGGAGGAAGTAAGCACTCACTTTCCCCACTTCGGTGTAAAAAATGCTGAAGTGAGTTTAGTCTGAAGTGGGAAAGTAGTCACTTCCCCCACTTCACTTTAGAGGAAAAGAATATTAGAAATGGAGAAAATCAGTCCACTTTCCCCTACTTACATCCAAATGAACACTGCTATAGCTTGTAATTACCGCTTCCTTAGTGGTTTCTCTTGCTGTTCAATTTATTAAAAATAAATAAATATTTTTCAAAAAAAAAAAAAAAGAAAAAGCGGAAGAAAAAGAGTGGAGGGCAGATATGTAAAATGAGGAAGGAGAAGATGAGAAGATGCTCCCGGTTCCCCAAAACAAGAAAGAGAAGAATGAAGATGTGAAAGATCCATTGGATTGGATGGAATTGGCATCCTTTTTATCCTCCAATATTGAGTGATGTCTGTTGGGGGACACTTGCACTTTGTCCTTTCCCTTGATCCCATCACACCCTTTCACATTTTTTTTTTTTTTTTTACATTTCACATTTTTAGATGGAAAATAAACATGAGATGAGATTCCTCATTCCTTCCCATGCCATGAAAATTTTATTTTTTAAATTAAAATTTATATAAAATTACCAAATTACTCGCTTGTACTTGCATAGATAGTGGTGTCTCTTGCCCATATTATTAAGAGAATTGTTTATATGGATTTTTTTTTTGAAAAAAAATATATAATAATTTTTTTTATCCAGATAAGGGTAAAAAAGTCAATTATAAATAAAAAAAGTTAAAAAAAATTCGGATAATAGTAAAAATAAATCCGAAATTCAAATTTTGAAAATTTTCGGATTTTTGTTATTTAAAAAAAATCAAATTTAAAAAAAAAATCATTCTAAGATGGTTGAGGATTTTCGGAGAAAAGGTTGGGTGGATCTTCCGAGATAAAAAATCGTAGAGAAGGGAGAGATTCTGAAAAAAAAAATCACAGAGAGAGAGAAGAGAAGAAAAGAACTCCAGGGAAAAAAAAGCACCGAGAAAAAAAGAAAGAAAAAGAAGAGAGTAAAGGAGAAGAAAAGTGAAATGAGAGAAGAGTGTTTTATTGAAAAAAAGAGAGGAGCGAACACACCATGAGAAAAAAGATCAGAAAAAAAAGAAGAAGAAGAGAAAGAAAGGGAGATCAAAACATAGAGAAGGGCTGCTGGAGTTAAACAAAAAAAGGTACTATTTGGATTTCTCCGGTAAAAATAAGTTCTAAGCTTTGCATAATTTTTCATTCCTTATGCATGCTGTAAGATTTTGTTTTCCAAATTCCATGCATAGATGAGAGTCTAGACAAATCTTGAGAATGATTAGTTCTCTGCTAGGCCTTTGATCATGCGTGAATTGTTTTAGGAAAAAAAGGCTAGGTCTCAAAATTTGAGTAAAAATGCAAATCTGAAATGTTTAAAGTTTTATTTGCAAATATTTGATAAAAGCGCAAAAAATGAAGATTTAGAGGGGTCGGGTCGCAAAATTTGAGAAAAAAAATGCAAATCTGAAATGTTTAAGGTTTATTTGCAAATGTTCGATAAAAATGCAAAAAATAAAAATTTAGAGGGTCTGCTCGCAAAATTTGTAAAAAATGCAAAAAGGGAAAAGTTTAAGGTCTTATTTGCAAAAGTTTGATAAAATTGTAAAAAAATGAAAATTTAGAAAGTCTGATACGCAAATATGATGCACGAGGGACTAATATGCAAAAAAAACATGAGGTTAGAAATTTTAGTGGAAATTAGGGTTGTTCATGCAAATCCGTCTATCCACCTTTGAAGACCACAAAACCTCTTGTGGAGTTTAAATGTAGCCTGTAGTGGTAGACTGTTCTCCTTGTGAGAGGCTCTCCACTACCTCATGGACTCCTTTTTTGAGTGAGTGGAAACACTTTTGAAGACCACAAAACCTCTTGTGGAGTTTCAATGTAGACTTGGTAGACTGTTCTCCTTGTGAGAGCCTCTCCACTACCTCATGGACTCCCTTTTTGAGTGTGTGGAAATATTTTTGAAGACCACAAACTCTTGTGGAGTCCAGTGTAGACTGTAGTGGTAGACTGTTCTCCTTGTGAGAACCTCTCCACTACCTCGTGGACTTCCTTTTTGAGTGAGTGGAGATATTTTGAAGACCACAACATCTCTTGTGAAGTTCTAATGTAGATTGTGGTGGTAAATTGTTCTCCTTGTGAGAACCTCTCCACTATCTCTTGGACTCTCTTGAGTGAGTGGAAATATTTTGAAGACCACAACATCTCTTGTGAAGTTCCAATGTAGATTGTGGTGGTAGACTGTTCTCTTTGTGAGAACCTCTCCACTACCTCATGGACTTCCTTTTTTGAGTGAGTGGAAATATTCTTGAAGACCACAACATCTCTTGTGGAGTTTCAATGTAGATTGTGGTGGTAGACTGTTTTCCTTGTGAGAACCTCTCCACTACCTCATGGACTTCCTTTTTGAGTGAGTGGAAATATTTTGAAGACCACAACATATCTTGTGAAGTTCTAATGTAGATTGTGGTGGTAGACTGTTCTCCTTGTGAGAACCTCTCCACTATCTCTTGGACTCTCTTGAGTGAGTGGAAATATTTTGAAGACCACAACATCTCTTGTGAAGTTCCAATGTAGATTGTGGTGGTAGACTGTTCTCTTTGTGAGAACCTCTCCACTACCTCATGGACTTCCTTTTTTGAGTGAGTGGAAATATTCTTGCAGACCACAATATCTCTTGTGGAGTTTCAATGTAGATTGTGGTGGTAGACTGTTATCCTTGTGAGAACCTCTCCACTACCTCATGGACTTCCTTTTTGAGTGAGTGGAAATATTTTGAAGACCACAACATCTCTTGTGAAGTTCCAATGTAGATTGTGGTGGTAGACTGTTCTCCTAGTGAGAACCTCTCCATTACCTCTTGGACTCTCTTGAGTGAGTGGAAATATCTTGAAGGCCACAACATCTCTTGTGGAGTTCCAATGTAGATTGTGGTGGTAGACTGTTCTCCTTGTGAGAACCTCTCCACTACCTCTTGGACTCTCTTGAGTGTGAAAATTATTTTGAAGACCACAAAAACTCTTTTGGAGTGAGTGAAAAAATGTTTCTATCAAGACCACTAGCTCTTGTTGAGTTCAATATGGTGGAAGATGGCTCTCTTTGTGAGAACCTCTCCACTACCTCTTGAAACTCTCTTGAGTGAGTGGAAAAAGTTTTATTAAAACCTGAAATACTTCACAAGCACAAAATGCTGAAGTCGTCAAACACCTATATCAAAGGGAATCAAGTTCGTGATTACAACTTGAGATCCACTTCAAAACCAAGCAAGTCAAAGTAATCACGCAGAAAAAAGAGTATAACCTGATAATGTGCAAACCGATGCTCAGAGCACAGAAGGCTAAGATAAAAACTAAAATGAATGACAAATGAACTCAACAGTCTCAAGACATCAGAAGTCAAAGACTCGAAGAGTTCACGACTCAAGACTTGAAGGAAGTTTCACAAGCACGAAAGCCGAAGCTTTTCGAAAGGTCAAAATTATATAGAATCAAGTTTGTGATTCATCAACATAGAGAATCCACAAGTTGAGATTCAAATCAAATCCAAAGATGTGGAGTCAAATCCAATATGCAAACTCCAAAGTTAAAGCCATTTCAAAAAATCAAAGTCAAAGCAGCCAAGTCAAGATTCGAGATATAAAAGAGTCAAGACTTGAAAAATTTATACAAATCGGCAAAGGAACTCAACAGTCTCAAGACATCAAAAGTCAAAGACTCGAAAAGTTTCACAAGTCAAGACTTGAAGAAAGTTTTATAAGCACGAAAGCCGAAGCTTTTGAAAAGTCAAAATCATGTAAAATCAAGTTTTTGATGCATCAACATAGAGAATCAATAACTTGAAATGCAAAGTCAAATCCAAGATGTAAAGTCCAAAGTTAAAGCCATTCTAAAAAAAATCAAAGTCAAAGCAGTCAAGTCAAGATTCAAGATATGAAAGAGTCAAGACTTGAAAAATTTATACAAACCGACAAATGAACTCAATAGTCTCAAGACATCAGAAGTCAAAGACTCAAAGAGTTTCACAAGTCAAGATTTGAAGAAGGTTTCATAAGCAAGAAAGCCGAAGCTTTTGAAGAGGCAAATTATGTAAAATCAAATTGTGTGGTTCGTTGACCTAGAGAATCCACAACTTGAAATCCAAAACAAATCCAAGATGCAAACTCAAGTGTCTAAGATACATGTTTTCAAATGAATGAATGAGCCCAATAGCACCAAGACATCAAAAGTCAACGGATTGAAGAGTCTCACAAGTCAAAGAAGAAAAAAGAAACTAAAGACTTCACAAGCGTAACATGCCGAAGTTTTCAAGGATCAAAATTGAAGAAGATCAAGCTCATCGTTCTCAAAAGTTGTAACTTGACGTTTGGGTGATACTCCTTATGCAAGGCCGAGAAATGTGAAGAAGACCGAAGTTAACGAAGTCAAAAGAAATATCCAGGCATAATTTTCGGCGAAAAAAGTCTGCCACGTCAAAGTCAAATCGTAAACTTTGATTATGCTAAGTTGGATGAATGTTAGGAAAGTGGGATAAAAAAAATAGTTCTCTTATCCTTTGTTCTAAGTCAAAGTCATGTGTTCATGTAATGTTGTTGAAGTTGATAAAAATTTGATTTCACTCATCTGTTACGTTATTTCTCATTCACATTTGTTTCTTAATCGGAGGTTCCTGCGACAATGTCCAGGGTAATTAACATTAGAGGCTTGCCCCTAGTGGAAGTCGGAAACCCACAATTACTTGAAGTCAAAAAAATAATTAAATTTGATTTGTGAACCTTTATTTTGGCCTGTTAATCATATTAAAAGCAGGTTGAGAAAAAGGACCCACAATAATATATGAATGTTGTTTTTGATCAATTTGAACCTCTATTTTATTTATTCATTTATTTATTTATTCATTTCTTTTTAGTTCTGCTGTATTGTCAATTCATCATAGTTGATATGATTGCCTGCTATATTTTAGTTATTGCCTGATATGTTCTTGGTTTTTCTATTGAGTATGAAAAAAAAAAATTTATTTTAGAAATTTGTTCTTAGAAAAATTTTTATTTTAAAATTTGATTCAAGTAATATTAATAAAAATTAATATTTTAAAATGTTAAAGTTTTCTCTAAAACCATCAGTACTTTTGTGCTGTTTTAAATCACCAAAATCTTTTTTTCCCAAGAACTAGAATAAAGTTGTTCTAATTTTATTTTATATTATTTTATTAACTGTCATTTTTTGACTTTCAATTTTATTCTATATTCATTTTATTCTTACATAAATATGGGATGGACTCTTTAGTTTGATCTTTCTACTTAAGTGCATGCTAGCATGGTGTTAATAAAATAAAAATTAATTTATGAAGCTCTACCTATATAAGAACATATATAATTTTAGATATATTTAATAATTTATAATTTAATAATATTATTATAAAAAGCATCATATGTCCAAAAAAAAAGTTCATACAATATATAAGATTTTTAAAAAACAATTTTCATTTATTATAATATATCATGAATTTCTCCTTTTCTACATTTTTTGACCCCATTTATTCGTTTTCCTTTAAACAATAATTTTTTATTTTTATTCTCCAGAAAATTCAAAATTTCAATCAGGGGACCAAAAGCACAGCTCAAAACACAGCCTTGTCCTTCCTCTTTATTTATTATAAAGTCTGACTGGAAAAATCTTATTTTGACCACAAAAAATTGCACAAATTATGTTTTTGACTTTTTCTACTGTTGGAAAAACATA
Organism: Dioscorea dumetorum; assembly: GCA_902712375.1. Lineage (NCBI taxonomy): Eukaryota > Viridiplantae > Streptophyta > Magnoliopsida > Dioscoreales > Dioscoreaceae > Dioscorea > Dioscorea dumetorum. Next base: position 118,420 of record CACTHL010000802.1, on the reverse strand, counting down.
CCTATAACATTGATAATTTAATAAACAATAAGTCCAGAAATTCATTATTGTCCACATGTTTTTTTAATTTAATTTATTTTGATATATTATTATCTTGCCCCCTTTGGTTAAATTTAGTCTTATATGTATGAAAAGTGGGTACTTAGTATTATTATAAAAGATATAGCACAAATATTATTGATTAAAAAAAAAAGAAGAAGAAAACTTGGCATACAACATGTGAGCAAGTGCTGTGTTTTCATGATCATCTCTTGCATCAATCAATCATGTTTGCAGGCCTTGCAGCAAATTGCAGAACACACCAGACTGACAACAATTGACCCCAAATTTATTTTAAAAGCAGGAACAGATAATAATTCTTAAAGGGTAGATTTGTAAATTTCTTTTTTTTTTCTTTTAGAAGAGTTTAATTCCTCTTGAGGATAAATGGTGGAAATTGCCAAAAACATCCCATAAATTTGCGATACGGCCAAAAACACCCCGTTAATTTCTCAATACCTAAAAAACCCTTCCTTTTAAAGTCAATGTTTTCCAATCCCCAAAGTTTGCAATTGACGTTAACGGAGTTATGTTTGCATTTTATGGACGAAATTACCCTTTCTTCCATGGGAAGTCGTTACACTGGAACTTTTGAAAGGTGGGGCAGTTTCCTTTAAGGTGATCCCAAGACACGTCCATATACGCCTTTCTTCTCGAAAGCGCCTCATCGGCTTTTCCATTTCCGAAGTTGTCTCTGCGTGGACATCAGCCGCAACTTCAGTTCTCAAAACACTGAATCACTCGTGGCAAGCATTCGGCACTTTCATCAGTTTGCAGTTCAAGGTATTGAAGAAGTTGTGTTTTAAGTAAGTGTTTTATTTGAATCACTTTCATAAGTGTTTTAAGTAAGTGTTACACAGAGATATTCGCCGGTTTTGTTTTGTGGTTATGTTTTTATCGGAAGACACTGAAGTATGCGGGGGAATTTCTCTGCTGGGGTTTTTCTGGTCTGCAAGCAGATTTGTCGGCGAGGGTTTTGGTTTGTCTTACATTTTCGGCTGTGTCCACGATAATCGAAAGAGTTTTAGGTTGTTTTTATTTGTGTAATGTTTACAACGTGCGTTTCCCCTTTCATTTCATACGGTTGCAGTTTGTAAAATGAGTTTTCCGTGTAAGAAATGGGTTCTTGTTTAAAATCTTAGGTCTCTGTTTAACGATTCATATCTCTGTTTAATAATTGAGCTTTCCGCTTAACATCGTATATCTCTGTTTAACAATTGATGTCTCCGCTTAACAAATGTTGTAATTGTTGCAGTCTTGTGATTATGGCGGTAAACCTAGTCAACAACAGATGCTACTTAACACCGGTGGTGGGGACATTGGCCGAATTGAAAGTTCACATGATCTCTCGACATTGGGAGATCATCCAAAGGACACCGTTCGCGGTATTCACTGAGGTGGAAGCTGTATTCCAGGAGAGGGCCGTTCTGGATTCGCTTCTGCAGAGGTACGATGGTCGCACTAATAAATTCAGGATCGGGGGGAGCCTGCTGAGCTTTAGGCTTGAGGATGTGGCTCTGATTCTGGGTCTGCGTTGCGACGGAGACGGGGTCCAGTTTAAGAAGAAGAAAACACAATCAGCATTCGAGGGAAGGTATTTATCAAAAAGCTACGAGAGACACCGAGACTCCTTCAAAGCCACTCTCCAGCGGCTTGTGGGACAGAGGGGGGAAGAGGAAGATTTCGCGAAACTCTTGATGGTGTACCTCATGGGGATAGTCCTCTTCCCGACTACCTCATCCTTGGTGCCTAATTGGATCGTCAATTATGTCGACGATCTACCAAGCATGGGGCGTTACGCATGGGCACAGGTGACGCACAAATTGCTTATGGAGGATGTCCCACAAGTTGTAACTCGAGTGCAAGCCAGATACGCGGGGGGAAGGTAAACACGGGGTACATTAAGGGTTGCTCCATCGCGCTGTGCATCTGGTTTTACGAGGTGACCGGAATGGGAAAGAAAGTCCGTTTTGGCAAGACCCCAAGGGTGCTGTGCTACGGTGAAAGTACTTACCGGAAGCATGCGACGATAGAAACCAGTTGGGCAGCTCTCGAAGGAAAAGAGGTACTAAATCATGAACAATGTGTGTAGAATGAGTAGTTAATGTTTAATTATAGTTGTTCCCATTTAACAACTGTGTAATTGTGTTTAACTTTAGGTGTCTGCGTTTAATATTATTAGTCTCCGTTTAACTATGTGCTATACCGTTTACGTGAACATGTCAAATGTTTAAATACGCCTGTTTTTGATTCAATTGAATGGTTTGACTGAGATTGTTTTGTTTACGTATGTTAGTTTCCAGAGCTTGTCCCTGCGAATGCTGAGGAGGAGATATTTGTTCGGGCCAGCCGGCGGAGGGATGCTATTGCGCCGGAACTAGTTGCCCGAAGGCAAGAGGAGAGGACAGCCTCTTCAATGCGTGGTCGACGACGCCGTTCCCCCACTTCCAGCCCAACACGCAATCCTCGACGTCGGGTAAGCCCCCCACTACCCCGCTCGACGGCAACACCCCACGCTCCGGCCGCGACAACGTCAGTTCCCCCGATCGCCACAGCCCCCCCGTCCGCGGCAGCCCACTAAACAGTAGTAGGCGACGAAATCACTTCAGCGTTTTTGAAGGCGTGTTAGGTGATGATGAACGCTTTCCCGCAGCTTATCGCTCAAGTTGAGGCATTAGAGGCACGGTTTCAATCGACTGCACCGTCTGGCCAAATAAAGGAAGGGTCATGGGCGGAGGAGACGTCGGATTTAGGAGACGAGGACTTTATCGGGATGGCCATTCCAAGACGGCAATGTTTGAAGAGGCTTGCGAAACAGGCGAAAGCAATAAAGCCTCTCTGTTCACCACCTGCCGACGATGAAATAATGGCAGCACCATCGGCGGCCGATCCTGTTGTTGTGTCCGTCGCTGACGTTGACGTGCCCGTCGAGGTGGAGAAGATCGTCGATGCCGTTGCGACCGCCGCGCTTGAGAATGCCTCCGAAATCCCCGTCCTGGTGACACCGGCTGCCGACGGTGGCGCATCGAGGGTGGTGGCCACAATCCCTGAAGAAGATGAACCAACCGAGGATGTGTCTCCCCTTGATGATGTTGCCTTGGCCGCGGTTGAGAAGACCGTTGCCTCTATTGTGAAGGAAATCCTGCACACGGAGGAACGGGCGGCCGACAGTGCCACATCCAATGTAGGCGCGATCCCGCAACAGCAAAAAGCATCTACGGGATGAACCCAAAGCTGTTGACGAGGGGCAAGGGAACGTCACCGAAAACAAAACGAAAGCTATGATCCTTGCCAACCAGCAATATGAAGAAGTTCGGAAGGACTTCGTTCCGAAGAAGAAAAAATACGCTGGTCAATCGCGCCTCGGCATATTCGAGCAGGAGTTGATCAAGATCTTCCTCAACTTCTCCTTGGACACGTAAGTGTGTTATTTTTTATGTTTTTGTTTACATGCAGATGTTCCCATTTACGTTTTAGCTTTTGCGTTTAACTGTATACATTACCGTTTAAGATTATACGGTTACCGCGTAAGATTTAGTGTTCTGTTTTAATTACACTTGTTGCCGTTCAACCGCAGGGCCGTCGTATGGAGGAATGACTATGTCAGCACCACACGGGCCAACCTCTTCGTACTACTCGACGAGAAGGAGATGGACGCCTTCGTGTGCATAATACAAAAGTCACTGACCAAAGTACCATATCCCTACAAGAAGCGCACCTCCATCACAAGACCACTGGCATTGTTTATGTCAAAGCAGGAAGACGCACACGAGACGACTTTAGCTATGATCGGAGATGCTACCAAAGTCGTTCATAACATTGACATTGTCATCCTTCCCATAATCATGAATGGCCACTTTCATGTCGTGGTGCTCGACAATAACAACCAAGAGTACAGGCATTACACCTCATGCCAAAGTGAAGAGTACGACAAAGACGCGGTTGCAATGGTAAGTTCTCTGCGAACTGAATGTATCGATCCATAGAGTTTCATAGATGGTTGTTATTTTAACCTCAAGTTGTACACCTCGACAGCGGGAACTATTTGACACCAGTCTCAAAATGGAGTATGGAGAGACGGTGACCAAACATTACCCGCTTGTTCACGACAATGAAACACCGCGACAAAAAAAAGGAAGCGTCGACTGCGCCGTGTATGTCATGGAGTTTATAAAGCAATTACTCCAGGGCGAGAAACTACACATAACGCGTACGGAACTATCTTATCTGAGATTGAAGCACACTGCTCTCATACTAAAGGAAGGGCGCGCGGCCATCATCCAACAAAAAGGGATTGCCCCACCTTCAGTGAAGTAGAATTCTTTATCTTTATCACGGCCATTATTTAACAAATGTAAAGCAGTTTTGTCTTTGTTGTTTAAATTCAATTCATTCTTTGCCATCGACATGGCAGACATGTCAATGTAAATTTAGTATTTGTCGCTATTCTTTCAAATGCAATTCATTCTTTCAAAATATTGTCTTACAGTTTCTTTTCACGGTTTCGTTATAAAGTTAACTACATATGCTTAGACGACGCTGCCGCTATTGAAACATACATTTACGTTTGAATTATAAGGTTTCCCGTTTAACCAAGAGGAGTTACTGTTTAAGGCCAACCGTCTCTGTTTAACTTGTACTCGTACCCGTTTATCAATGCTTGAACATAAGCCAGACTTTCTCCACCGAGCGAAGTTGAAGGACCAAGCTTCAACAAAACCACCTAACGCCTAATAAGGGTTAAAGGCGAAATACGTGCGGATGTTTGCTAGTTTTTGTTTTGTATTCAACTCGGCGTTCTCGTCTGAGGTGCCAGACTTTGCAATGTAAATATACCATCTTCTGTTCATCGTCTGTATGGCTTTGTACTTCGCATTCTTGGCTTAAGTTGCAATTGTAACCAGGGTTTCATTATAAAGTTAACTACATATGCTTAGACGACGCTACCACTATTGAAACATACATTTACGTTTGAATTATAAGGTTTCCCATTTAACCACGGGAGTTACCGTTTAAGGCCAGCCGTCTCTATTTAACTCGTACTCGTACCCGTTTAACAATCGCCTTTCCTGGCCAACATACGGTGACCACATCAAATTCTGCTAGTCTCGATTTAACTTCCGCTGTCTTTATTTAACTATCAATGCTTGAACACAAGCCAGACTTTCTCCATCGAGCGAAGTTGAAGGACCAAGTTTCAACAAAACCACCTAACGGCTAACAAGGGTTAAAGGCGAAATACGTGCGGATGTTTGCTAGTTTTTGTTTTGTATTCAACTCGGCGTTCTCGTCTGAGGTGCCAGACTTTGCAATGTAAATATACCATCTTCTGTTCATCGTCTGTATGGCTTTGTACTTTGCATTCTTGGCTTGAGTTACAATTGTAACCAGGGTTTTGTTATAAAATTAACTACCTATGTTTAGACGACGCTGCCGCTATTGAAACATACATTTACGTTTGAATTATAAGGTTCCCCGTTTAACCACGGGAGTTACCGTTTAAGGCTAGCCGTCTCTGTTTATTTATTGGTCGTACCCGTTTAACTATAACCTTTCCTGGCCAACATAGGGTGATCATATCCAATTCTGTTAGTCCCTATTTAACTTTCGTTGTCTCTGTTTAACTATCAATACTTGAACACAAGCCAGACTTTCTCCATCGAGGGTTTCGTTATAAAATTAAGTACATCCGTTTACGTTTCAGAGTCTTTGTTTAATATTAGGCGTGTCTGGTTAAAATATTGTGTCTCTGCTTAAAATTATGAAATATGGTTGCAGTAAACAGACATCATTAAGAAAGAAACAACTTTGCATTTAACATAGAATTTCCATTTCCGAAACTAACACAAAACAGGAGTTATTGTCTTTCAAAACGAAAACTAAGGGAGGGTAAAACTATTATTCGTCCCTTTTTGCCCCCTTCATATCTTGGAGCAGCTTCGCGACGTGGGCCCTTCTCTTCTTGATCCCTTCCAGTTTTGCAGCAGCTAACACTTCCTTCGCAGCTAGCTCGTGGAGGATGTCTTCGAAGAACCACTCCAATTCGTCGATGCTGGAGTGGTGTGGATGGGATGAAGGCCCTGCTGGAGTACAGGCGGCAGCAGCGGCAGCGGCGGGTAGCGCCGCGGGAGCATCGGGGGAGAAATCGGGGGGCGGACCATCTCTTTCCTCCCCACTGGACGGGGGGCACAACTGCTTTAACCCGCTCTCGGCAGCAAGGTTTTGGGCCTGCTTGGAAGTTGTCGCAGGCTCAGCACTAGAGAAGGAGGTACTGCCGACCGACACCGTCGTGAGAAAGATAGGGTTGTGGTCGGGGCCTTCCCTGATGGTGGAGTACTCGGGCGAGGGCAGACGTCTCTTCTGGCAGAGCTCATTGAGGCGAGACTTATACATTGTCTTAGGCTTGGATATATCTGGATGTTTAAATCCGTCTTAGTGTCTTGTTTAAATAGAAATCTCAGTGGTTGGCGCTTGAATTCAATTGCCAGCGGTCATCGATGCGGCTGTACAGTAATCAAATTCCGCAATGAATTAATGAGATCAATTGCAATCGGTTATGAATGAGGGCGGTAACAGTTATCGATGAGGTGACATCTGACGTTTCGAATTCGAAAATCAAATTATCGTGACTAAGTAGTAATACAGTTCAACGAAGGGAGTACTCCACATAAGTTTTCTCCCCGACATTAATTCAAATTCAAATTATTCTTTCCTAATGACATGGCCACGGCATGATTAAGTACATGTGTTAGTCCAACGGCTGTACTCTTGTGTAACTGAGTTAAATTGGTTAAATGTCAACTGTATTGCTTAAATATCACGAACTATATTTAACATCACGCGTCTCTGCCTAACGAACCGCGTACAGATTTAACATCACCCGTTTACGTTTAACATTCGGTGACCCCATCCAAGTTACAAAGAACGATAATTAAAATGCTAATTCGCCTGTTTAAATACAAAAAGTAAACATCCAAAACTTATTTGTCCCATTTAAGAATTATTCTTACGCGATTTCATTACACCTTTCCGAATGACTGCCAACACTTCAGTTCAAACGAAACCGTGCGCTTTTTAATGGAGAGGACTACTTCTTACGCGATAACTTCAAAAGAAATTAGAACTCCGTTTGTAAACAGTATGCACATGTAATAAGATAAGTCTTATGCTAATTAAATAGTAATTAACATACCGAATTAGATAATGAAGCTCTCCATGTTTATAAACAGGGGTCACTTGCAATACCTATGAAGCACTGTCCGGATAAACGACTATGTTTCCATTTTCAAATTCTGCGAATAAGGTGAAATATGAATGAATCCCAAAATGAAGTGGTCTATGTTCAAATAATCGTTTAAGTTTCAGTTATCATATGAAAAATAAAGTACTATCTTTTTAAATATTTGCGGCACCGTTTGAAAAATATGAATCCCGTTTGATTTACGGTGTCTCTGTGTAAATATGTGTGTTACCAGTTAAGCTCAACACTTACCGTTTAACATCAGAAGCATCCGTTTAACTCTATACATCCCTCTTTAAATAGTAAAAGTTTACACTTAGACAAATGTCTTTCCCTTCATAAATTATTCCTTCACGATGGTGTTAGTCAACGACGGTTTCATTGCAGGATCTTCGATTGTGCCCGGACGCGTGGCAACGAATGCAATGCAACTCGCGGACCTCAAATACTTGGGACTCGATCCTCCTTCGTCTAGGACGCCCAGGCCGCCTTCTCGGCACAGGCGGCCGCAAACGCAGATCGTGATTTTCGTCCGTAAGCCGCTCATTGTCGGGTATGGGGAATATAGCTTCCTTATACGCCAGCTTGTAAGTGTCGACGGTTAAGTAGCCGCTTATAAAACGATGGACGTTGGTGTCCGTCTGCAACATGAGCAAACTCGGGTGGCAAGATTTACAGAGTTGCTGCACTGGTCAATAACTTTCGTAACAGTCATCGACACAGCGACCAACGTGAAGAATTCGGCTGTCCGCAACAAGCGCCTCAACCTTCGAATGTATGTCCGGGCATAAGTAGGTCTCCCATTTGTTCGCTTGCTCACGGCGAGTGCATAACATGCGCATCAACTTGAACCTGCACAACGAAGATCATAAGGTTTGAAGAAATTGAAGTGAATATATTGATACTTAAACAGAAATCCAAAGCGTTAAACGGTATTGTCAAAAATTAAACGTTACTCCCGAAAGTTACACGAAGACAATTATAGTGAAACACTTATGTGGTATTTTAAATATGGACAATGTGTGTTAAATGATAAAGCAAAATTTTAAGCGGTATAAAAGAAAGAAAGTCGACTACCTTATCGCGTCGACCATTTTCGTCACCGGCAAATGACGAGCTTCTTTGATCCAAGCATTGAACGACTCCGCGACGTTTGAATACATCTCCCCCCAGCGTTCGCCTTTGAATAGATAATTCGACCAATAATGTCATGTCCAACTTATGAATCAACCACTGATAGACTTCGGGTGATGCGGCCTGCAGTTTATTGACGGTGTCATCGAATTCTTTAGCCGTCGATGCTCACGCAATGCGAAAGTATATAGACCAGCACTCCTCCCTCAATGCCTTCCCAAGTCTGACATTGGCTTTCATAAAGTTGGCCTCCAAGTGTCGAAGGTAGTACGCATGTGGGGATGAAGGGAAGACTCTAGCAATCGCGTTGACAAGGCCTTTTGACCTATCAGACACGAATGTAATTATCTCCTCGTAATCACCCTCATCGTATAAAGCATCACCTAACTTGGAAATGAACCACGTCCAGTTGGCGTTGGTCTCGTTGTCGACAATAGCGAAGGTGACATGGAAGAAGCCATTGTTCCCATCTTTACCTGTGGCACCCAACAGAGTACCCCGGTACTTTCCCAGGAGGTGGGTACTATCGATAAACAGCAGCGGCCTGCATGCCCGCTTGAATCCCAAAATGCACGCGCTGAAAGAGAAGAACGCACGCTTAAACCGATCACCGTCTCTATCCACAAACGCGATGCTGCCGGGGTTCGTCTCAACCATCTTATCGACGTACCAAAGCAACAAGTCGTAGCTGGAGACATCGCTGCCGTTGAGGGTCACCCGGGCATGTTCTTTTCCCAACCAAGCCTGCTTGTATGGAATGTGGACACCATGCTCCCGCAACATGTCCTTCTGAATGTCGATGTCCTTGTACAAGGGCTTATCCTTGAGTTTCTGGATCACTCGTGTGCTTGCCCATTTTTTGGACGCTTTCGGGTGTGACGCCGAGCCAATTCCACCGCCGCAAGTGTGTGACGGGTCCATTGTCTTGATTCTGAATGTATTTCTGTTATATTCCTTTGATGCGTGCACGCGCCATTCACAACCACTGGCAGCGCATTCCAAAGTGACCCGGTGTTTTTCGTTTTTTACAAATTTGAAGTGCGTCTCTGAAATGTTCAACGCCTTCAAAACGTTGTCCGACGTCCAACGACAGTATTTCAGGTTGTTCTGACGAGGAAGGTACGCATGCAAGACCGTCAGGGTCGCTATGAGGTGGAACAGAAGCGCTCCCAGATTCCGAATTCCTGCCAACACTTCAGTTCAAACGAAAACGATCAGGATTTAAACATAAACATCATTTTGTTAAACGGTAAATATCAAATTGTAAACGTTACAGGCGACAGTTAAACAGAGACTCCATAATGTAAACGGTATAGTCAATAGTTAAACAGTAACGTGAGAACTTACACGGTGAACCCCAAAATTAAACGGTAACGTCTCTAACTTAAACAGAGAAGAGAATTACTAACCAATACCTAACATATACAACTACATAACTGTCTGGGACTGCCACATTACCACGAGAGGATCTCGTTTTCAGTAGGATGCGATGATGCGCCTTCCGTCTCGACAACAAGATCAACTACACCGCCTTTTAAGATGGAGAAAGCATGGCACATGCGCTGGAAGTCGACCTCGTTCTCTATCGGGCAAACCGTATTATGTCCATCGGGTGTGACAAACTTCACCCTCACACGGGAAGTATCGGGACCCCATCTCTGACATATCTCAGCTAACACAACCTCCCAAGTAGTCAGCGCCGAGAACATGAGCACTCGTCTCTCCCAGTTGTATCTAGCAATAGCACAAAAACTCTCCATAATACCGGAGAACGGGCAGACCTCATATGCGAAAGAGAAGAAGAAGAAGAAGAAGAAGAAGATGTAATTGGCCTTCTAAACTCTTTTTCACAAAAAGCCAACATGAAGGGGAAAAAACCCACAATTGTGTGCATTAAGGGCGGATATGACGTGATGTGATCGGGTGGGTTTTTTTCCCACTATTTCCAAGGGCAAATATGGAATTTCATGCTACGGACACATTTAAAGTGACGGGCAGGGGGTAGACAGGAAGTAAACTATAACGGAGGGGCTGTCCGGGGTGTGCAAAAGTTGGAGGGGAGTTTTAGGAAGTTTGAAAATTCGCGAGGGGTGAACAGTAATTTTCCCTTATAAATTTTATATGAAAAATATCATGTGAAACTTTTTTTAAATAAAAAAATGGCAATCAAACACAGTCAATCAAAAAATATTTTTCATAAAACTAACTATATTTATAGTCCATCGCTGGATCGTCAATGCTTGGGCAAATACCAGACTTGAATCTTCATAAATGTGGCTTATTCACATTTGTCAAAAAAAGGTGAGACACACATTATCTCAAATATCACAATTTTTCTCATCAACCATAATTCATGAATTGTTTTTAAATATTAATAACTCACAATACAATATGCGGATAATTAAAATACAAAAAATAATTAAATAATTAAATTATAAATAATTGCAATTGTATACGAGCTGAGCTATAAATTTGTGGCTAATAATGTTGTTTCTAATATATTGCTTAATTTAAAATTAAAAAAATACATTATATTTTGAATTGGATTAATCTGTTTCTAAATTTCAAGCACATAACAAAAATAATAAAATAACTATTGTATTTCAATAATCCATACAAATTATAGCTATTGCAACAATTTTGCACCCAAAAGTCTTGATATATAATAGTTTCATTACAAAAAAACGGTAAATAACAAATCGTTCAATACAAAATATAATAAATGTTCGCTACAAAATATTGTAAGAGACAAATAATAGTATAGGTCATTTAGATGATTAGCATCACGATCATCGCTTAATGATTGTGAGTGCTGATTAGTAAAATGTGAGTGCTAAAGGATGTTGGTTTCAATATGCATCATCGCTTAAGGTCAGTGCCTTCGCACGCCTCAGTCACTTCCAACAACAAAGATTTCTTCCTCTCCGATTTCCAACACACTTTTCCCTACTTATGTTTAAGATGCTTACTCCCTAAGCTCCAAATAATGATTTTGTATCAATTGGATTGTCAAATATTGTTCTCAAAGCAATATTGAATAAAGGTACAAGCAGAGAAAACAAAGTTTATGGTTCATGAATAAATTATGCGTACTACTACTTACCTTAATATCCTGAGATCGTACATCCACAAGCTCTAAAGTACCACTCCTTGCATGGGTCACTTCATAAAGCTCAATGAAAGAAGGTCAAGGCTAAGCATCCATTGCTAGAATAATATAACAAATTGAATTAAGTTCCACTTAGAACTATACCAACTAAGGGTGGCCATACAGCCCTGACCCTTTCTCCATCCCAACACCCCCCCCCCTCCGGGCCACGGTGGCCATACAGCTCGGACCGTGGGCCTAAGATCCTAGCCATAGCTCTGATACCATGTTAAGATAGGGACCCACCACCTTAACTCCTCCATAACCGCAGTTATAGGGAAGGGTTGGTGGTGGTATATCAACTAGAGGGAAGTCCATCCCACAGGCGATGTGGGACTAAGGGTGGCCATACAACCCGGACTCTTTCTCCATCCCAACAAGAAATACACATATGCAAATAGAAATGGCTTACGGGTCTCTTCGTATGGGAAGCATAGGAAATTAAGCTTCTTGTGTGCCAGGATATATATAACATATCTAGGTCCTCCTGTCACATTGAGTTGATTTTAGCAAATTTCTCCCTCTGAGCTTTTAATTACAGAGAATTTCATGCTTCTCTCCATATTTGCCATGCAGAATCACTCAAATTAATGCATGGCTTTTCTTTCTTTTTTCTCAAAATACTCATTAATGCTTCCTTGCACTCTGCAGCTTTATGCTACAAGACATTTTGATGACAGATGAGATTGACTCATCCGAAACAAAATGTTTCTATAATTTAATATAAAGAAGTATATATATCACATATTTAATGATTCTTTTTTCATCATCACGCATTTGCAATTACATAATAAGGTAGAGAGATTAGAAAGAAGAACAATTAAATTTAATAGTAAAAATTAACATATATTAATCACAATCAAATATCACCAATATTGAAGCATGATATTTGTTTCGTAAAGAAAGAAAGACCATTGGTTTCATATGATGATAGTAAAAATAAGAATGCCAAAACCATGAAAAAAGATCTCATATATAGTTTTCTGACACATACAAATAAGACTGTGATGGAGAGGCAATCATGCTATGGAGATTTGTTACAAAAAAATCATGTTAAACTAGGAAATAATAATTAAACCTTTACTGAATGCCACAATTAACTTTGATAATTGCGCTAGGTTCCTTACACTTCATTTATGCATAAAAGAAGTTGTAATCCCATCTTACTCTAGTAACAATTCTAAGCCAAAACCCCACACAATTCCAAAATTTGGTTGAAATAATTTGAATTTTCTTATTATTTCTTGGTTATATTCTTCTTCTTCTTCTTCTTCTTCTTCTTCTTCTTCTTTAATGAGCAACATTTTTGGTATCTAATTTGGTAATCACATTAGAATGGAGTTTGCGGACACCCTACAACAAAGTGGCAAAACAAGAGAGATCGTCGACAATGGTCCAATAAAGAGGATGAAACACTTCTTGATATTCTGATTGAAGATATGAATGGGAATAAAAGACAAAGACTTGACAATGAGATATTCAAAACAGATACCTTGCAAATGACTGAGACAAAAATAGAATAAAAATTTCCTACATGTGGAATTAAGGTAAAACCACATAGTGAGTCTATAGTGAAGATGATGAGGGCAGCTTATAACACAGTTTATGATAAGGTAAATCAAAGCAAATTTGACTAGAATGAGGTGGAAAAATTATTCAAGTGGATAGTGACTTTGTATGGATTGATTTTATTCAAGTTGGTGCTTATTTTTTGCCTTAATATAATTATATTTAAAACAATATCCATTTTTTATTCTTACAAGAATCATTTAAATGCAAATAATTAGAGGAACACACTCATGTCACTTTTTGGTAAGCTTGCTTTTGCTTTTGAAAAAATTTGTATTACTGATAAAGGAGTTATAACCCCTACCAATATTGTTGAGAAGTTAGATAATGATGAAGAAGAGCAAAATGATGATGATACTAGAGTAGCTTTCACCCAATCAACATTATTTAACTAGTCACAATCTTGAAGAAAACATGATCATGTGGTCAGCCAAGGAAAAAATAGAGTAAACATTCGTGCTAACGGCATATTTGACTATGAAAGAAATCTAGTAATAATAGCTAGAATCTAACATAGAATGATTTGGTAGAGCTGCATGAATGAACTTAAGATGGTACATCTAATAGATGAAGATTGCTTTGTTGAAAATATAATTAATTATAACAAACCGGTTGTAATTTGAAGAAATATGATTGCGATTTGTTATAATCATAATCCATTTATCAATAATATTGTAGCAGAAAACGTATTATCTATGCCCCATTGATTGCACATGTTTTGAGGTTCTCATGATGTTGATTGTCTTGCATTCATGAAGTCATTAATATGTATGTTTTTTATGATTATCTATTTTGCTTTAAGACATTGACTTTGCTATTTGATCTGATAAACCTTATTTATGACAATAACAACAATACTATTTTTATATTGAGGAAAATTTTTGTTAGTTTAATGAACATTGTTTCTAACAATAACTACAAAACTTGTCTGAGCCCTTCGTCTCTAATCTCTGCTTCGGCTCCCTTTCAGACAAGTCGATACTCTTTCTCCCCCGCTTGCAATGGCAAGTGAGGATGGGAAGCAGGAGGGTCCTCAGCAATCAACACACTCTGTTCCTCGGACTGATGCTCCTGTGCCTAAAGGGAGGTCTTGGGCGCATGTGGTTTCCGGCGGCGACTCGACGGAGAAGGTTTTTGGGAATGACACGGTGAACTCGAAGGAAAGCTTTGAGAGACTTAAATCTCTCAAACATTTATGGTTTAAATTATATGGGGATTTTCATATGAGATTGCAAAAGAGAATGCAAGGAACTTTGTATGGCAAATTCTTGGGGCGCTCGCTACCACTGGATCAAGTCCGAAATGCTTTGGCAAGATTGTGGAAAGACTTGGGGAAGTTTACAGTGTCTGATTTGCCAAATGGATTTTATTGCATTAGGTACCAGTCGGCGGAGATGGTGGATAAGCTCCTGTGGGATGGCCCATTGACTGTTAATAGGATAGTTCTTCAACTCATTCCCTGGAAGGAGAATTTTCAAGCGGCATTTGAAAAGCTTGATCCGGTCAGTGGCTTGGGTTCAACTTCACCACTTGCCAATGGAATACTGGGGAAGTTGAGACCTTGGAGAATATAGGGTCTCTTACGGGCCGAGTTTTACGGGTCGACGATCATACGGCAAACGTAGATAGTCACTCCTTGAATTTGGGAAGAGTGAAGTACGCTCGAATATGTGTGAAATTAGATCTGTCGAAACCTCTTCGGAGGGGCCTTTGGATTGGACAGGGAGAGGAGGAAATCTTGGTCGCCATCCTCTATGAAAAATTGTCTTCCTTTTGTTTCAAATGTGGTGGAATAGGTCATACTATTAATCACTGTACCACCCCTCCTTGCAAGTTAGATGGGGTTGGAGCAGAAGGTGCTTCGAAGGAGGAAGATCAGAGGACTATGAAGCAAGACATGCAAATTGACCCAGAGAAGCAGGGGACTTCGGAGGGGGAGAGATTGTATAATGAATTGGAGCCTGACTCTGAGCCAAGAGATGAAGACGGTTTTGGGAAGTGGCTAATGGTGGGACCTCGACGTAGTAGTGGAAGAGGCCGGGGAAGAGGTCCGTCCACTAGATTCCGGCACTGGAGGAGACAAGGGAGAAAAGATATCAACACGTGGAAGAGGGGGAGGATTCTCGCGCTACACGTGGCGGCCGTGGTGGGTTTCGTACGAATTTAAGTGGGCCGCCTTGGGATCAGGGGGAGATCATCTCGAGGACTGTTGCATGATGGATGAAGCTGAATTAGGTTGTAGACCTTCTCATCTCCTTTCATCCATACAGCTGTCACATCTCACCGAATCTTCCTCTAAGAAGACCTCGAGGCAGTATCCTCCCGTTGAGGATCACATGGAGCTTCAACGGCTAGCTGGAAGGGACCGGTCGGCAAGCCCTCCTCCTTCACTAGCCTCACTCGGTCTTGTCACTTCAGTGAGCAATGAAGCAAGGATGATTCACGCTGATGGTGGCGATACGAATGGACACAATCGGCTAGTTGAGCGAGTTTCCCAAGCCCTCGGAGCCTCAGCTTCAGCTTCTCATAGCTAACATTTCCCGGAAAGGGAGACTCCAAACGATGATCATCACAGCTTTGAAGTATTTGATGATGATATGCCTCTTGTGCATGTTCAGAAGGATGCAAAGTTGGAAGCTATTGCACGGTGAGGAAAACTGAAAGCCAACATATGTCCCAAGAAGGGACGGATGGAAGGCCCGGAGGATTTAAACTAATTCTGGTTTATCCTCTTTTTCTTTTAGTTTTTTAGTGTTTTTTCAGTATTTCTATCATGATTATTGAGTCTTCTAAAATGCTTTGTTGGAATTGCAGAGGCTCGGCGAGCCCGGATAAGCTCAACAGAATCAAGAATCTCATGAACACGCTCAAACCGGATATAGTCTGCATGGTTGAAACCAGGGCAGATTGGAATCGATCCAGTCACTTTTGTCAAAAGTTTTCTAAAGGATGGTTTTGGGCTGCTATCCCATCTCAAGGTATGTCAGGAGGCATCATTGTCCTTTCGAGAAGAAAGATAGGTACTGTCACTACTTTAGCTATTTCTAGATATTCTCTGCATTTAGTGGTGACTAATCAGTATCCTAGAGAGTGGATTCTTTCAATTGTTTATAATTCTCAAAGTTCTCTAATTCAAAAAGCTATGTGGCATGAGCTTTCTACTATATCTATCCTTAACTTCCCTTGGCTACTTATGGGTGATTTTAATGCTATTCTTAACTGTACTGAACATAAGGGTGGTAGCATAGATCATTATCGTGTTAAGCTCAATTATTTCAATGACCTTGTTTCTGTCAATCATCTTTTAGATCTAGGTTATCATGGTACTCCTTTTACTTGGTGTAATAATCAAATGGGGATGGCCCGCAGATGGGCTAGATTGGATCAGTTCTTAACTAACAATGCTTGGCTTTCTAATTTTGACTCTTATCTGAACAAACACCTCCTTAGAACTGCTTCGGATCGTCCTCCTATGTTACTTTCTTACAAGTTTTTTTCTGGTGCAAATAATAAGAAATTTTTTTATTTTGATAATTTTAGGTTTGACTATGACAATTGTCATCAAAATGTTTTCAAGGCTTGGAACTATCGACCCAATTGTTCTCCTATGCATGCTTTTAGTCATTTTATTCATCGTACTACAAAAACATATTTTGAGTTGGAAATCTTTTGAGCTAACTCCTCTTGATGTTGATATCGATAGAACTGAGTAGGATATTGCTTAAATGGAGGCTCTTAAAACTTCTCCCACTTACTCAGATTTTAACAATATTTCCATTAGGGGTTTATACAATAAGCATTCTGCTCTTCTTAGGCAAAATGCCATTCGCTGGGCCCAAAGAGCAAAATTACTCTGGCTTAAAAATGGATATTTCAATACGGGTTTTTTTTCATAATCATGCTAAGAGTAGAAATCATAGAAATAAATTTCTGCCATCATTGATGATCTAAGTGTAGTTCATTCTAATATTACCGATATAGTTGCTGTCTTCTCTGATTTTTATGGCAAATTATGGACTTTCTCTAACACTTTATCTATTTCTGATTTAGTCCATAGTTTGCCGCATGATCTTCTATATTGAATGAGAATGATAGAAACTTGCTTTCTAGGCCGGTGTCCCTCTCTGAAATTTTTAAAACTCTTAAATCTATGCCAAACGGGAAGAGCCTAGGTCCTGATGGGTTGAATGTGGAATTCTACCTTTTTTATTAGGACATTGTCAAAAAGCTTTTATTTGAAGCTATTACACATTTTTTTCATACTGCTAAACTCCCCAAATCTTGGGGTATGACTTATGTTGTATTAATCCCCAAGAAGGATTCTCCTAACAAGGTCAGTGATTACCACCCAATTTCTTTATGTAATGTTTACTATAAACTTATTACTAAGCTTTTAAGTAATAGGTTGAAGCATGTCATCCACAAATTTATTGGGCCTAAACAAAGTGGTTTTTAACTGGGAAGTCTACTCATGATAATATTATTTCTATGCATGAAATTATTCACTCCTTGGAATATGATCCCCAGTCTTCACCTAGGATGTTGCTTAAAATAGATGTTGAAAAGGCATATGATGCCTTGGAGTGTAATGCCATCCTTGCCACCCTCAAAAATATGAGATTCCCTGATATTTGGATAACCAGGATTCAGTCTTGCATCACTTCAGCTAGCTTTTCTTTCTTGATAAATGGGCAGCCTTCTGGTTGGATTTCAGGTCAAAGGGAAGTAAGACAAAGGGATCCCCTTTCTTTTCCTTTAGTTGGCACATTCATCTCCAAGAGCATCATTCTTGCCATCTCAAAGACAATCCGGTTCTTCCTCTCCACTACCCCGTTCTGTTGACGTGAGTATGGTGCTATCAACTGCCGCGATATCCCATGGTCTTCACAGAAAGCATTAAAATCCTTTGACGTGAACTCCCCTCCTCGGTCTCTTTGTAAGGTTTTTTTAGGGAGTGAGACTTGATTCTCTGTTTGTCTTTCGAAGGTTTTAAAGCACTGAAATGCTTCTTCTTTGGTGTGGACAAAGTACACCCAGCTATAGCAAGAATAATCATCAGTCAGCGTGAAGAAGTACTTGTTACCTCCAATAGACTGAGTTTGCATTAGTTCAGCTAGATCACCAAGGATGAGCTTCAATAGTGAGTTGGCCTTTCTTGCTTGTCCTGCTTTGAAAGAGTGCCTCACCATCTTCCCTTGCAAGCATTGTTCACATGCTCCTGTCATCATAGTAAGAGGTATACCTGTTACCATTTCTTCACCATCTTTTGTAAGATTAGCCGATCGATATACCTAAATCTCTTATGCCAGAGTGTCGTTGTCTTTGAATGTTGTGCTGCAACATGTGCTGATCCACAGTCTTCCATTTCAAGTGGGAATAGCTGATGAGAAGTCATGGGTATTTTCACTAAGAGTGTATCAGCATCGAAATCCCTGATACTGCACTCTTGATTATTGAAAGATACCGAATAGCTATCTGTAACAAGCTGGCCAATGGTGAGGAGGTTGTGCACTAATTCCGGGACACATTGAACATTCCTGAGGGTTTTGATTTGCCATCTGTTGGTCTTGAACCTTACTGTCCCGACTCCTGCCACCTTGAGGATCTCCCCCATCACCTAATCTCACCGTTTGTTGGATATTCTTATCTAAGTCTTGAAACTAATATTTAATTCCACTCATGTGATTTGAGCATCCACTATCAATGAGCCATACCGATAGTGTATCAGCACTTGCTCCTTCACCGGCCATGAATAGCTTGTGTTCATCGATCACTGCCTCTTCCTCTTCAGTGACATTGGCCTTATTGTCCCTGTACCAGCATTGTGCCTTCAAATGGCCATACTTCTTGCATATATGGCATTGCATGTTTGCTCTATCGAAGCTTCTCGCTCTCCCTCTGCCTCTAAATCGACCTCTGAAAGGTGCTCGACCTCTGCTTCGTTCTTCAGTGTTGCTACTATCCTCTCTCCACCGAGTAGCGTTCTCATCTTAAAGAGCCTGGAGGGTCTTTCATCTTCTAAGCCCGTGCTTAATGCCAGTATGGCTTCATGGCTCTTCAAGGAACCACTCAGTCGATCTACTGTCATGGTTCCCATGTCGTTTCCTTCTAGAATAGAAGAGACTACATGACTGTATTTACTTGTCAAACTCCTCATGATCTTGAACACCATTGTTTGCTCAGTGAGTGTGTCTCCTATCATTCGTATTTTATAGATTATGTCAAGAACCCTGCTAATATACTCCTGAATTTTCTCCCCATTCTTCATCTTCATGTTATCTAATTATTGGCGAAGTGAATACAGGTTTACAGTGGCTATTTTGGAGCTTCCTTGGTACTCAGTTTTGAGCACACTCCATGCCTGTTGAGCTATTGAGGCTTTAGCAATTCTGACGAGTATTTTTTCTTCTAGAGCTTGTTGTATGAGGTATAGAGCTTGAGCATCAAGCTGTCTCTTCTCGTTCATCTTCCTCTCATCTTTCTCCTTAACCATACCATTTTCCACAAGCTCCCAAAGCCCTTTGGACCTGAACAGGGTTTTCATCTTGAAGCTCCGAGAGGTTGTAGTTTTCACCCTTCAAGAGAGGGATGCTAGTGGACGCCAATTCCGCAAGACACAACAGCTCTCTCCGCCGTTAGAGACACAGAGATGTGCTAGCTCTAATACCACCGATGATGATTGTTATGAGAAGAAGTTGAAGCAAGGAAATAGTTTCAGAGGTTGGTAGTCTCTGTTTGATATATTCAAAATGATAAACTGAAGCTTAACGTTTATACCATGGAAGCAACTACTTAAAGCCTTCAACTACTACAAGCTAAAGGCAAAAATAACTAACCAAATCCAACACCCACTCGGTGGCTGCCGGATGGGACACAAAGCTAATGGCTAAAGCAACTAAAGGAGCGGCTCATTAATTCCAGCGCAACACCGACCAATCACGCCGCTCTTGCATCTCCGGCTACAACTTCAATCTGAGTGAACTTGGTCAATGACCATCCAATGACCGAGCAAGCAATGATCGAACATTTTCATAACCGGGTTATGAATCGGCTTACTAATGTTGAGGCTTGTGTTTTGTCTCCACCAAGACTGAGGTATCATGAGGCTGGAAAAGACAAAGTGGTTGATCCTGATGCGGGTCAATGGAATATAATCAATAAGAAAATGATAAATGAGGTGATAGTTGAAAACTGGACATGTGTGACACAATAACATAGAATCTCTTGGAAATCAGTCATGCATGCATTGGTTCTACCCTTATATGCAAGAAGATCAGGAAAATAGTTTACGCATCATATGCAAGAAGTGTCAGCTTGCTGGTCGCAATGTCCAAAACTCTGACTAGCTCAATGAAATAAAACTCTATGAATATATTAGAAGCAACGACAAGAATATTTATCTTGAGGCAATAACAAATTTTAAGGCTCAAGACGGCAACGAGGAATGAAATGTGGTGACAAGGCACAGGCAACAATATATATATATATATATATATATATATATGAAATAAATAATGAAATTTATAGTTTGCATTATTTTGTCTTTACTTGTACTCGAAGTCCTTAATCAGAGGTTCCTAAGAATTTAATCTGGGGTAATTAATAATAGATGCTTGCCTCTATTTGAAATGGAAGAGCCCACAAAAATAAAATAGATAACATTTGTGATTCGATATATCGCCTGGTGTCTCTTCACCGACACGACACTAGGGCGCGTATTTTCAATCCCA
Source organism: Dioscorea dumetorum (assembly GCA_902712375.1). Taxonomy (NCBI): domain Eukaryota; kingdom Viridiplantae; phylum Streptophyta; class Magnoliopsida; order Dioscoreales; family Dioscoreaceae; genus Dioscorea; species Dioscorea dumetorum. Next base: position 97,560 of record CACTHL010000802.1, on the reverse strand, counting down.
CAAATTCTGGCATGCCCGGTTGGACTCTTTAATTCCTCCTCCCATCTTTGAGGCAAAAGTACAAGTAAAGGCAATTGTTTTTTATAACTCATGTATAAGAAAATTAATATTATTGATACTTTTATTACAGGTGAAATGGCATTTAAGAGTTCAATTGCACTCGAAGCCCAAACCGACTATTTTCCTATGGGAAGGATATGAAGTTCAATTGCCAAATTGCGTTTTCAACACTCGGAGCTCTTGGAGCCGAGATGAGATTCTCGCACAATCTCCCGAATCTATACAATTTGTGAACAAAACATCATCTTTGGAAGAAAACTTAACTATCCCTCGTCTTCCATCTAGGGGTCGTCGCCCAAATGTCATTGTTCCTACATCCGTCAAGAATATTTATGATGAAAAGCTAAGAATCACAGTCTTTCAGAGGCTATCATGCCCTAAAGAGATAGTTTCTACAGATGAAGAAAACGATGAACCCATTTTCATTGTTACTGTTAAAGGGAGAGAAAGTGAGATTTTTCAATCTGAAAGAGCTAAGCTTAGGAAAAGTGTGTTTTCAAGGCTGACACCCAAGAAGGTGAAAATCCCAAATCACAAATTAAATTTTGTGTCATTCCAAAACCAAAAGGATAATCGAATGGGTTCTTTCAGAAACCCATTTGGACCTCTCAACATGGTCAAGAAGAACATAACCACTGCAGAATTGCATTGCCAGGCATATGAAAAGAATGGGGGTAGACAGCCAAAATCTTATAAAACTTCTTTTGGCAAAAATCTTTACAAGATATACTCAGCATCGAAGGAGTTGCAATCAAATAAAATGAAGCCAAGGGAATTCTATCAAAAGAAGAAGTAGTTAGTGTTGAATGCACGTAAAATAGTTTTTTATCGAATTACTTTACCTGATGATCAAGTTTTACAACTGCATGCTTCACAAAGTCAAGCTTCAATTTCTCACTTGAAGTTTGATTGAAAGAGGATTGAAGATGAAGATATGTCCGATGGGGATGGGGATGTCGAAATACACTCTTTCCGTGTGATTACCGAAGTTCGAGGAGACCCGACAGCTGAACAGGAACGGGCAACTGATTCTCAAAGCATGGTTGGAGAGAAAGGTTCAAGCCAAGTTCCACATGCTATACCAAAAGATTACAAAGGGACAGATTCCCTAAATAATGAAGGTGAAGAAGATGAACCAGCCTTTATTATGGACCATAACAATATCATGAAAAACTTACAACAAATGGAAAATCAAGAAACAGAATACAAGAAAATGAATGAAGATATAAAGATGTTCATGGACACACTATTCCAAATGCAAAAACAGATGGCAACCTTGATGGCAAATCACCCCGACCAGGTACAGAGGTCGAATAATCCAATCTCTCAACCAAAAGAGATTATTCAAGCAGTGGGGCAAGGAGGAACAGCTAGTATCCCTATTCAGGAACATTCAATGACAATGACTTGGGAGGAGATACAACATATGGTGGCTACTGAACTTAAACATGCCAAAAATAGCGAGATAAGAGTTGATGGTGACAAACCTTATCCCATCTATCATGATCTGGTATCTTATCCCAAAGGATACAATGTGCCTAAATTCAAACAATTCAATAGGATTGGTAACCCTGATCAACACTTGGCCTATTTTGTAACGGCATGTGGAGACAAAAGTGCAAAACCATTTCTTTTCCTCAGATAATTTTTTGCTAGTTTCACAAGAGTTGCATTTGAGTGGTATGCAAGCTTGTAACCCAAGTCAATTTAAAATTGCCAACAGCTGAAAGATGCATTTCGAGTACGGTTTAGAGGTGTTAGTGATAAGATCATGATTGCTGATCTTGCAGCCACTCACCAAAACAAAGATGAGAAAGTGGTTGACTACATTATGAGATGAAGAAACTTGAGTATTAAATGTGACCAACCCTAGACCAAGCTCAAGCAAAGGGGATTGTTACTCGGGAACATTGACAGTTGGATGGCACCTTTACTAAGTACATCTAGCATCACTACATTTCAAGAGTTAATCTCACAAGCCAAGAAATTGGAAAGGACTAACCCAAGGGTGTTGTCTAATTTCCAAATTACCAAAAATGACAAGCCTAAGAAGGCGAGAAGGTGTTAAGTACATTGTTACAACGTTCTATGTTGATAGTGGAAAAAATACTATAGAATCACATAAATCGAAACAAGCTAAGCCACCCAACTTAGGTGCTTCTCAAAATGAATTAAGGCCTATTCCTTCTTTGAAAGAGAGGATGAACAAAAAGTATTCTTTTCAAAGAGAAAAACTAATGTAAATTTTTAAAGATGTCGTGAAAGGAGGTTTGCAATTGCGTGAGTGCAAGACACCAAAAGAACGAGATAAGAAAGATCATTCTAATTATTGCCCATACCACGAGTGTTGGGCCATACAATTGAAGACTCGCTATGTCTTTAAAGATTGGCTTAAGCGTTAATATCAAGAAGGCAAGATTACACTCTCCAAGAATGTTCTCTTAGAACAACCCGCTGAACAAATCCGTTACGTGACTACCCTAGACTATGAGGGATCATCCCAAAGGGAAATCACAGTAGTGGGTAATAAAATATTTGATGATAAAACTCCGTTTGTTCCGGAGGAATTGTGGGAAGTATTCATATCTAAAAAATCGAAGAAGATATTGAAGAAGCTAGTTGAACTCCCAAGAAATCCATTATAAAAGAATATATTGAATCTCTTGAAAAATATGAACAGAAGGAAAGGATGTTGATCACTCTTAAAGACTATTTCCCGAGGAAGTTGAAGAGCCACCGGGAGGAGTTAGTTGAAGAAAATGATGAAATAACGCAGGTGGAAACTTGTACGGCTATTTCCGGAAGTGAACACTCTACATATGACCAAGATGATGATGAAGATAGTTTTTGAGTCGAAGAACCGTATGATCGCCATGATCGGCCTTATATTAGCAAGAAGCAAAAAAAATATGGCATTAAGAGAAAAAGTAAAGAAGGCAAATGCTAAACTCTCGAGCCACACCATTCATAAAAGCCAAAGAAACCATGCTATACTCCAAAGACCCCGAAGTATAAAGTCCCGAAAAAAGTAATGGCTCGCTAAAGACATCTCTTATTTCATTCAAAGAGTGACAGAGGAGTCAGCTAATAGGTTGATACAATTGCATATTGCTGATAATAAATGGGATGAATATGGGATATATCCTTCAGAGTCAGCAAGCAAAAATTTTGATCTAGAAATCGTGAAGTCTATATCCTCAGTAATAAACGCCAAGGACAAGTCTTTTTCTCAAATATTTAAATCAGAAAAGACAAAAAAAGAGAGCTTTTTAATCGAGCCATGGAAGAAGGGCTAGACTTACCCAAGCCCAAATTATTGTCCATATCACCGACTTGTGGGACATACCAAAGAAGATTGTCAGGATTTTAAAAAATGGCTATAAAAGCAAGTTTCCATGGGAAATTTGAGGTTAACTGGTGATGATTTTTAAACGAGAGGTGTTTGTTATGCCATAGCATGTCAGGCAAGTTTTGATAATGAGCTAAATTTTCCAGAAGAAGAAGATGAGGCATCCTACCACGTATATCAAATGTAGCTTAGAACTGGCAAGTTACTCCAATCAAAACTGGCTTCCAACTCTAATGATAAAATAAAGTGAAGATGATAGAAGAGGAAAATGTCTCACTGAATAAACCTTTAAAGAAACCAGACTATAATATCGTGGCACATCTGAAAAAAGTCCCGACTCTACTTAGCATGTATGACGCACTGATGATGTCAACAGAAGTCAGGGAATCTTTAATACATACCATATAAAATCCTGAGGAGTATCGAGCTTATTTTGCTGAAATTAATATGACGGAAGCTCTGTATGCAACACACTTTTGGTATCATTCACCAATGAAGACTTATTACTTGGAACTATAGAGCACAATAAACCATTGTATGTGACAGGGTCTTGTGATGGGATAAAGATCAATCGAATTCTAGTTGATCCAGGATATTCTTTAAACCTAACGACCCTCAATACTCTTCGGGCATTAGCCCTAGAAATATACTATTTATCTCCAGAAAGGATCATTATTCAAGGCTTTAATTAGTATAGTCAAAAAGCATTGGGATCAATCACTCTCCTGATCAAGTTTGGAAAGATCATATCTGACGTGAAGTTCCATGTAATTGATGCTGATGCCTCATACAAAGCCTTGTTGGGTAGGCCATGGATCCATGAAAACCTTATGGTCCCTTCAACTTTTCATCAGTGCATGAAATATATAGTGGATGGAGAAGAATGCAGAATTGATGGTGAAATTCAACCCTTTGGCGTCCATGAAATACATTATGAGGGCCCCAAATATTATCTTGGTGTTTCCAAAGGGTGCAAAACACTAAACTTAACGGAAAAGGCTTCGAGAAAACCATCTAATGCTATTCCAACATCCAAAAAAGAAGAATCAGCATTGCCTCACTATGGTAGTGATATTGAATCTTCATATGATAAAAAAAAACACAAGTCAAACCAAAGCGTCTTCCCGGGAAAGCACATTTCATATCACAAGGGTTCTAGATGGTCTTTACAAATCCCTAGATGATTTGAAGGTTGATACGATTGAGCATTTAAAAACATTCTATGTGCCAGCTCGAAATGAGAAAGAAAGAGGTATCCTCTTTTACAAAGTTAAAAATAACAAAATTTCTAATGATGATATTATACACATTGAACAATATGATGATAGTGAAATCCAACATATAAACTTTCCAAGCCAGTACCCTAATAAACTCAAGAGGATGGTTGAAGTCTTTGGGGGCAAAATAAAATGATCAAAGAAATCATATCAAATTTTTTATCAATTATGGAACCATTCTCACCCTGACAAGAAAGGGGTAAGTTATTCTGAGTCTTTCAAGCATTCATGTTACATGATGGAGTCTAAGGAAGAAGAAAATGTTAAAATGGAAAATGCACCATCTGAATTAGAGGATAGTGGTCAAGCAACAACTGATGAGTTAGTTGAAATCAACTTGGGAAGTGATGAAGACCCAAGGCCAACTTTTTTAAGTGCACAACTGACAGAAGAACAAAAAGAATCTTTCAAAGATCTTTTAAAAGAATATATTGACTGTTTTGCCTGGAATTACAATGAGATGCTAGGGTTGGAGAATGAGGTAGTTGTTCACAGATTGGCTATTGATTCTAATGTTATCCCAATTAAGCAGGTTCCAAGAAAGATGAAATTTGATTTAGAAGAGAAAGTAATAGAAGAAAAAAGGAAATTGATAGAAGAAAATTTTATCAGGGAAGAAAAATACCCAGACTGGGTTGCTAATATAGTACCTGTAAAAAAAAGAATGGCCAGATATGGATATGCGTTAATTTTAAATATTTGAACAAAGCATGTCCCAATGATGATTTTCCTTTATCAGTCATGGAGATCATGATTGACAACACCTCGGGGTATAAGATGTTCTCCTTTATAGATAGATACTCTGGATATAATCAAATCAAGATGCACTTAGATGATTAGAAACATACTATCATCCGAACACCTATGGGCTCATATATTGTTACAAGGTAATGCTGTTTGGCCTGAAGAATGCAGGGGCAACATATCAAAGAGCTATGACCAGAATATTTGATGATTTGATTCATAAGATTGTTGAATGCTATGTAAATGATTTGGTTGTGAAAATAAATTCAAAAGACAAACATCTTGAAGATCTGAGAACTGTTTTCATACGCCTCAGAGAATATAAATTGAAAATAAACCCAATGAAATGTGCCTTTGGGGTCTTATCAAGAATTTTGGGTTTCATTGTGAGACATTGAGGGATAGAAGTAGATCCTTCTAAAATAAAGGCAATTTTGGAAATGTCGCCTCCGCAAACATTGAAGCAGTTGCGTCTTTTCAAGGGCGTTTAGCATATATCAGAAGATTCATTTCCAACTTATCAGGAAGATGTAAGCCTTTTTCCAGGTTGGTTAAGAAAAACACAACCTTTAAGTGGGGTGCTGAATGTCAGAAAGCCTTTGAAGATATTAAGCAGTATTTGTTGAATCCACCAGTATTAACAACCCCGATTTCGGAAAAACCACTAATTCTATATGCTGCTGCTTTAAAAGAGTCATTGGGAGCTATGCTAGCCCAAAACAATGAAGATGGCAAAGAAAATGCATTATATTACCTCAGCCGAATGTTGATAGGAGCTAAAAGTAAATACACACCCATCGAGAAGCATTGCTTAGCCTTGGTGTTTGCAGTAAAGAAATTGAGACACTTCTTGGCACATAAAATTATTCTCATATCCAAAATTGATCCTCTCAAATATCTTATGACAAGGCCATTACTCACATGAAGACTTGCAAAATGGGCACTGATCTTAATGGAGTTTAATATAACATACACTCCGCAGAAGGTTATAAAGGGGCAAGCGCTAGCAGATTTCTTGGCAGCATATCCTCTCTCTAATGATTTACCCCTTAATTATGATTTCCCTGATGAAGAGACGCTTATAGTAAAAGAAGCAGAATGGCGGTTGTACTTTGATGGAGCGTCATCAATAAGGCCGGCACTCAGGTCTGAACTTCCGCAAATCAAGGCTGGGATAGGACTTGTGTTCATTACACCAGAAGGAGGAATCCTTAGACATGCACTTTCTCTTACAGAGCCATGTACGAATAATGAAGCAGAATATGAAGCTCTCATAGCTGATTTGGAATTGGCAATCAAAATGAAAATTCAATATATCCATATATTTGGAGACTCACAACTCATCATCAAGCAAGTCGAAGGAGAATATAAAATATACAAAACTGAACTTCTTAAATACTATAAGAAGGTCAAAATGTTAATAAAGAAAATTCCCTAAGTGCAGTTGAGCAGAGTTTCAACAGCAAAAAATGGAGAAGCTGATTCTTTGGTAAGAATAGCAAAGGAGTTGGCAAATCCAAATCATGATGAAATTCAAATCACTATAAGGAATAGAAGGCCCACAAGTACAATTCTCAGCGATGTTGAAGAAGAACATACTAAAGGCAGCATAGAAGTCTTTACCCTCGAAATGCCAGAGGAAGATTAGAGGCAACCATTCATGGAATATTTGAAATATGATAAATTGGTAGGGAACAAATCAGAAAGCTTTCAAATAAAACGAAGAGCTCTAATATTCATCCTCATTAATGATACTTTGTATCGCGGGTCATATGATCAACTACTTCTACAATGTGTTTCATATAAAGAAGCAAAAGAAGTCATGTATGATGTACATTCTGGGATATGTGGCGCATATCAATCCGGACCCAAGATGCGACTTAAGATTAAGCATATGGGATATTATTGGCCAACTGTAAGGGTTGATGACCTTATACTTGGTCAGCGAGCGTACATTTTCACAGAGGCCAAGCCACGAGGGCGCATAGCTGCATGGATTGGATAGCGTGCGATTAGCGCGAGACATGTGTTGTGTCGTGACCAAGAGCGGGTGAAATATCCCGCACGATCATGTGCTGAGACCGTGAGGCGCCCACGCGCTGGATCGCCGGCGTGCGCGTGACCGATGAGCGCGTGGGACAGGCGCGCCCATACCAAGAGTCAAGTGTTTCAAGACTTATTTATGTAGAGTGTTGGATCTCTAGCAAGTCTAGGCGGGGCGAGACACTTGATCGAGCCGGGAGACCGAGAGCCGATTCCGGATTTGACAAGGTTTTGAGCAGGGCGTATGCAAGTGGGCACGTGGTCGGGAGCGTGGCCGAGCCGGGGCGAGGATAGCCCGCGGTATTACCGCGCGTGACCACTACCGCGCGCGCCGTGACCAAGGGTGGTCGGTTAATGCAAGCTAAGTGAAGTCAAGGAATTCACGCCGGACCCTATATTAGGCATAGGGCTCAATTAACCTTGGATTTGGGGTAGCTCTTGTAATAGGGTCTAATGTGTCTTTGGGAGGAGATAAGGCCACTTGGTGTTGGTTTTGGCCATGGTTGTAAACATTTCTTAATCTAAGAGAGTTTATGTTTTTCTCTCTCTAAATGGGTTTCATGTGTCGTGTTTCTTGTACCGTGGATGTTTTCCGGTTTTGCTCGCTTTCTATTATTTCGATGTGCTTGTAATGCAAACAAAAATTCACTAACTGCTTTCTTGCAAGGAAGGCTGCCTTGTCACTATGATGCATGTGAGGTGTCACACGGCCGAATGTGATCGGTTGAGGCCGTGACACCAACCATGGTCGAGATTGCATTGAATATGCCAAAAAATGCACTCTATGTCAAATTCATGGGGATTTTATCCACCAACATCCAAATCCCTTGCATCCCACAGTCTCTTCATGGCCGTTTGAGATATGGGGAACCTACGTGATCAGTCCTATTGAGCCTCCATCATCTTTAGGGCATCCATTCATATTGGCTGCAATAGATTATTTTTCTAGATAGGAAGAGGCTATTCTTTTAAGAGAAGTAAAGACCGAGAACATCATAAAATTCTTCACGGAAAATATCCTATACAAGTTTGGAACTCCAAGAAGAATTATCTCGGATAATGGCCCAGCTTTTCAAAAGTTTTAAAATTTGGAGATTTGCGCAACATCACAAAATAGACTTGGAGGTATACATCCATCTATAATGCAAGAGCAAACTGGTTTTGCGAAAGCATTTAACAAAACTCTCTCAAAATTGTTAAAGAAAGCCGTGTCTAAAAATAAAAGGGATTGGCATGATAGGCTTCCCGAGATGCTATGGGCTTATCGTACCACGTATAGGATTCCAACACAATGCACACCATACTCTTTAGTGTTTGGAACTGAAGCAATCCTACCACTTGAAATTCAAATACCCCTATTAAGGATGGCGTTGCAAGATAAAATATCAAATGAAGATAATGTTCAATTTCGCCTAGATGAGTTAGACTCTCTTGATGTAAAAAGGATAGAGGTACAACAGAATCTTGAAGTTTACAAGGCAAAGATGTCCTAAGCTTATAATAAGTTGGCCAGATTTCGGGCATTTACAAAAGGAGAAATGGTTCTTGTCCTCAGAAGACATATCATTACAAACAAGCAGGTCAATGGCAAGTTCAGAGCAAATTGGGAAGGTCCCTATGTCGTGAAGATTGTATACGAAGGAGACGCATACTAACTCATTGATGCTAATTGAGAAAGACCTATGTCACCTATTAACGACCACTTTCTAAAAGAATATTATGAATAATATAAAATGTTAGTCTATGACGGAACGTCTTGTCCCTTATAAAAAAAGGTAGACTGGTCATGTACAATTGTGCGTACTTCCCGAGGCAAAACATTGAATTTTGTGTACTTTTGTCTATGATGAAATGTATGGCATGTTATCTCAAAGTTTTATTTTTATGAATCAAGACATTAAATCTCAGTTATTTTTTCTTAATTTATTAAAAAAAAGAAAGAAAGAAAGAAAGAAAGAGGAGTAATGTAATCATATTGATATAATTCTATCATCAAATGAATACTCTTCTCCCTCATAGTTAATAATTGGCTAAGATCCTATACCAAAAGCAGAGTTATATCGAGTAAAAATTTCACCATGCGCGGATTCACTGCAACTTTGGTCAATGTCCCAAAAAAGCTCTTTTTATGAATTATTGGCCATGACATATAAAAGATTTGGGGTTTCTATTTTTCTCACTCAATCTCACTAAAGTTTTTGTGAAAAAAGTATGAAGGGGACATTTGTTTATATAAAAATTTCGATATCCTAATTTTAATCAAAATAGGTGTATCTTAAAAATTTCAATATTCTAATAAAAATAGGTTTATCTTAATCACATGCATCCAAATTATAATGAAATTAGGATTGAGATAAACAAAAGGGCTATTATTTAGATATATTTAAAAATTCATAAATATTAAGCGATTTGAAATATTCAAATCTCAAGATTAGCTGAGAGCATAGATATCGAGGCGATCTAAAATACAGAAATTTTAGGATCAACCGAGCGCACAAATCTCGAGGTAATCCAAATATTCAAATCTCAAGATCAACTGAGAGCGCAGATCTCGAAAAGATCTAAATATTCAAATCCCAAGATCAGTTGAGAGCTCGAATCTCGAGGCAATCCAAATATTCAAGTCTCATGATCAGCCAAGAACACAGATCTTGAGGAGATCCAAAATACACAAATATCAAGATCAGCCAAGAACACAGATTTCGAGGCGATCTAAAATACACAAATCTCAAGATTAGCCGAGAACACAGATCTAGAGGCGATCTAAAATACATCAATCAAGATCTGATTGTTGTTATTGTGATTGTTATTATTTGCTTGCACGCCCTTTCAAAAAAAAAACAAAAGAAATATTTTTATATCAGGCAACTCATTTTTAGATATACATCTCCGAATACAAATCAATTACAAAATTTTGCAAAATAACTAAACTATTATTTTACTCTTCTTTCATCTTTGAAAAACATAAAATTCAAATCACGTTTAACAAAACAAACAAAAATCCATGAACAATTTTTATAAGTTTGTAAATTAATTTATAAATAAATACATTTCGTAAAAATATATAAGCAAATATTGCTTTCATATAAAGGCTAATAATTTTCTTCAGTATCCGGGAGCAATTCTTTCAAATACAATCTTTTAAAAAGGGATTTTGAGCTCATGCAACAAGAAGAGATGCTTGCGCAGTAACAAGATAAAACCTGCACAAGGTGATCATTGTAGATGGATTGAGTAGCTGCAAATGAGAAGCAAGCCACAAAAAGGGTCATTCATAAATCAAACTAAAAATCAGCTTGTTATAAGCTAAACCAGAGCTGCCCTTTCTCTCACTTACAGAGCAGAGGAAAGCTGATACACATGGAATAATACCAGTTATGCCATGATTATCATTGAGCCTCTTCCATTCTCTCTTTCTTACCTTACCGGAAATCATCCAAAACAGATTACAACATCAAATTAGGGACCGCACAGAAAATGGAGAATCAACCTTTACAGAATGGTCTACATCTCACCAGAAAGCTCACCACCACCCATAACAAACCACCTCGATTACATTATTACAACAGAAACGATGAATTTTTTTCTATTTTTTTCTTAAAACAGCAATCAATGGCCGTTGGCGGGCCGATACATGTATCCAGGAACGCCAGTGCGTGCTACATTAAAGTAGTCAGGGAATGTATATGGGTAACCATTACCATCTGCATTCCCTATGTTCAGCATCGCTAGATCGGCTCTGGTGTAAGGCCACTGGGTCTGAATCAATCCATCGTTTCTGCCAGTTGGGTAAGCCGAAATATCAGCCTGCTGAAGATGACCATCCCGTGGTCCGTTAAGAGCTCCACTAGGTGAGCCGTAGACCATGTGATAGCTGTCGTCGAAGCATTGCTGGGCAGGATGATCAAACAGGCCAATGCCCTCTGACAAGCCCATCTCCATGCTAGCTATGTCACCAGGAAACGTGTACTGCCGATTGAAGGGTAGGTGGTGCTGACGGTGGCCATTGGCTACTTTTCCAATACCATGCTCATCATCCAGCAAGTCATTAATAATGTCGAGGTGGGGGAAATCATCCTGCAACATTCCGTGTGATGGACGAGCTGAGGTAGCAGAAGCAGCTCCTCCATCTGTCCCCAGCTTATTTTGCAACTCATAAAAGCTCATCCTTTCAATATTGGTTGACAGGCCGGAATCATAGGCACCACCTCTACTACTGCTACTTGCAGCATCCTGACGTGAGGCATCTCCTCTCCAAGGGGGGTTGATGGGCAATGCTTCAGGCTTCACTGATCCAAAAGTAAATCCAGGTCGGGGGGCAGCTTGCTCCTTAGACATGGATGATTGGGGACGGGGAATAGGAGCAGACGACTGAAAACTAGAAGTCTGAAAATAAGAGGCAGCTTGGCTGGAGGAGCTCAAAGAGGGATGTAGGCTAGATGGGCCTGCACCTATGCTGGTTTTACCCATTATGGCATTCCTATAGGATTGAGGAAAGTAACTTGGGGCTGCTGCAGATGGATCAGTGCCCAATCGACCAGCTGCACTTACAGAGCGAGATAGAATAGGTACTGTCTGAACTGTGGAAATGGTAGGCGCACTTGGTTTGGGACCTGGATTCAAAGGGGCACTGGAAGGTCTGGACACTGAACTGACTTGGTGAACTTGGGAGCTCTTTGCCTGCTGGTTGAGAGGCTTCTGGGGTTCAGACTTGGGGATGGACAAAATATATGTTGTTTTTGTTCCTGGGGTTGCTGGTTTGTCAGTTAGGATAGCTGATGCTAGTTCTCCACCAGCAACCTGCTTAGTTGCTGAGGTTGTGTTGTTAGAGGACGGTTTCTGCTGTTGTGGAATGGCAGCTGGTTTTCTCCCAGGAAGCCCTGCAGAAGAGGGTATTTCTGGTGTTCTAGAAAAATCTGAGGGCCTCTCTGAATCAATTTGATCTTTGGCAGCCGTCCTCTTCTGCAAGATTACAATGGTTTCCTGAAATGTATAGTACAAAAGGTCAACGCTCAGACTGAGTGAGGAAACAGTCAATTTGAAACATAAAACAGCATCTCTGCACACTTCCTGGGGCAGTAATTTCACAAAAATGTGGTTGAGCAAAGAGCCAGCTATCAGGAAGCTTGTGGTAACATGTTCTAATTTAGAACCTCCTAAATTGGAAAAATGAAAACCATCTAATATCTAAATACTAATACTCAGGTACTCTGGCATTAAGAGGAGTGTGGAGTGCGAAAGTATTTGTTCAGAATATTAAAGGTGAATCCATGAATTCTGAATGTGCATGTGTTTTTATTTAAAACATTATATGGTTTATATAACTTAGAGAATAATTTATCTAGATTTAAGAAAAATCCGAAAGAGCTAACTTGAACATTTAAGTGGCATGAGAATAACATGATTTGACAATTTGAAGGTCATGTGAGTATTCTAACTTGTGAAACATCTTAAATATGAAGCTTCTGGTTAACCTTGATTCTAAGTTTCTATCTAATGTCATTAGACCAGTTTCTCATTATCATATCAAAGCAGAAATTCAATTTAAAAATGAGTCTCACCTTTTCAAGAGGGTGATGCTCAAGCCGATGTACCTGATCTCTCAAAGGGATATCAACAGGCTCTGTTTCAAATCGATTATTACTGGCAGAGACATCACCTGAACGACCAGAGTCATTAGAGGCATCAGACGGTAAATAATTGTCACCATCATGCTTGTCTTTTGCTCGATGATTCTCTACTCTGCATCATTAATTTCCTTATTAGATACCTCGGTAGCTATACCCAATACTAACATCACCACAAAAGGAAAATGGCATGATCTGATACCTGTTAGGCGAAGTTTGGCCTTTCTTATTTGTTAAAAAGCTACCCTTGTTGGGTCCACTCAACACAACTGAAGGGACTGAGTCAGTTGAACATGTTGAGGAACTGTCATCCAAAACAGACAGGTTCCTTTTCTCTAACTGCCCAATTTGAACATCAAAGTTAGTCACATCCACAACAGTCTGAATTTCTGATGTATCAGTATCCCAATTGACAGTGTTCCCATCTCTCTCATCCAAATCTGGTTGAGGTGCCCCAGAAGTATCATCACCCACATCAGATACATCAGAAGCATCTTCCAGCCTGTCAATCTTCTCAAGCACACTTTTATCTTGCTTCGAAGAAAAATCTTCTAAAGCTCTTTCATCAGATTGGTTCCCTTGCATATGTTTTCCCACTATCATCCCATCATCTCTGCCTTTGTCTTTACCTTTGCGACCACTCCGTTTCTGTTTACCCTGGGTAAAAACATAGAAAGCAAAAACAGCTATAGCAGCATATATGTGAAAACCTCATCCTACATTAAACAAACCCAAACACTCCATAAGAGATCTCTAGATTCACATCTTTCATTTTCCACAGTATCAATCTACATGCTAAAGCACTTGAAAAATCAACATTGAATAGACTGACAGTTTTCTTATAGTGTCGAAAAATCATGTCCAAAATCACTTTGGAGCATGAAAAAGAGAAATGAAAAACCTTAACAAAGATAAAAATCAAAAGAGTTTAACAGCAAAAACAATGTAAATTTCAACTGCATGCATACATAACTCCTGAAAAACCCTTCATGTATGTGAAGTCCTTTACATTCATTTTTTTATTTTACAGAGATAATTGGTGTTACTGACAATTCATTTTGCACATTACCAAGCAGTTACAATTGTTGCCAAACAATTATGAGTACCAATCATTGTTTGTTACTTTAGAAAGTAACTCCTCATTCTCCTATCATAAAACACATTCTTCCTCTATTATCTATTTAGTATCAGTAATGCAGATTGCCATTGCCGTTTGAGTTCTTCTAGTGTATTTTAAAATTCTTAAATGGCACAAACAAACAGATCCAACATACATAGATATTATCCTCGATTACACTTGTGGCTGTTAATCGATACATGTTCATACATAAATGGCAGCAATTGGATTTAGATCACATGGCCTTTCATAGAGATAAAAAATTCAAAGTTGAATGATAATTCACATCCTGATGAGCAATTAAATAATTAAGAAACAGAGTGGCGATCATCTAACTTGTAAACAATAATAAAAAGCATTTATCTCTGGCTAGCACAGGTAGGTTAAGAAGGAACATGATCGCATTCTAGTACTTCAGAGCTCCATGTAAATGGAAAATATTTTAACTCACAAAGTAGCATACAGTCCAGACAGAGTACATTTGGAAAAACACAAGAATGCATGTGGGCAGACAAGCATAAAAGAATATTATAGCATCGAGACTGCATCCAATAAAACCAAATCACAACGACTGTGCTGCGTGAAAAAACTATAAATCTCAGCCTCGGCACCCAACACATCACATCAATCATCAATAACAGATGATGAAAGGCTAGTTTCTTAAGCAAGCAATAGATAGATGAGCGCAGAAATACATCCTACCACAAGCAGATGAACTCAACAAAAGCACCAATGAGTTTGCTATTTAAATGATTCTCAAGTGAACCAAATAAAATTAAATTAATTCCACTGAATACACATGGAATCAACTGACTCAGGCTGACCTGTTTTTTCTTTGCACGTTTTTCTTTCTCAGAAGCCCCACGCTTTGCCTTGAGCTCATTTTCAGCTTGTCCAGCAGCCTCCTCTTCCCGAATCAGCTCCTCCTGTCTTTTTAGAGCGACAGCCTCTTGATAGGCGACTTCAATCCTACTGCTGAAAAAAAAAAAGAAGAAAAAAATTGTGAAACAATGATATTGAAGAGGGAAACAAGTAACAAATATATAGACATTGGAATATAAAAAAGCTGTGGTAGAGGTTATCTGTCTAGAAATTGATAATTAACAGATTACAAATTGGGAGATTATTCTGATAAATGCAAGCCATGGAAATGATTAAATTTAACATAATGTGAAGAACATTTGTTCAATAGAGTAACTTGAGCAAGATACTCTCAGAAAGATTACAGGCTACATATTTGAAGGTATGTAGTCACCATGGAAGACCATGTCTATCGAAGCAAACTTCCTCTAAAATTTGAACAGCACGATTCGACACTGTGTCACAACTTTCCAACCCCACACCCCCCCAAAAACTAAAAAATAAAAAATAAATTCAACAGCCAAAAAGGAAGCCACATAAGATCATACTAGCAAATAATTCATAGTATGGCATAACAGTAATACCATCACAGATTATCCAATAAATATCAAACCAAAGTTTCATTATCTAGGAGAACAGCTTTCCCCACAAAAACAAAAAAAAAAGAGACCGCCAGACTATTTCAGGGATTGAAGAGTTCACTGAAAGATTATAACTTACATTTTAAGAATCTGATTAACATGCATCAATTTTATAGTTTTATGTGATTGGATGATGGCAACAATTATCATTGGAGGCCTGAGCCAATAATGGATTCAGCGAATGACAAAAGCACTGAAATCAACGAGAACCACTGCCAATTGATCTTGATTGTAAAATTAAATGTGGCAGATACTGATTAACTAAAACATTGATTGCAAACACATTCCTGCCGGGTACTAAACATTGATTCCATATTCCTTTGAGAAAAGTAAACATTGAAAGCAAATTACATACCTGAAGATATGAGTGAGAACATAAATCTCTACAGTCCTTCGACCAAGCTCTGTAAGGCGCCTTTCATCCCTCTCAATAGTATCTTTATTGAAGTCATCCCCAGAACTTGGATCCTGAATATTTAAATGATAGTTCTCACAAATAAGTAGCGCACACATTTTATTATCTATTTAACTGGACAAAGACACCAATGGCATGAGACTTCATCCAGTCAATGGGAAAACCCAGAAGGCAAGCCACATCAAAGAGGAAGAAACTCTAGAAAGTTTTAACAAAGATTATGCTAGAAAGGAATCCAAGTTTAGAAATGTTGTTCAGAAAAGGGTACAGTGAAATGAAATTTGGGATGCATTCGCTCCTGGTACCAATGTCACGCATTTGTGTTACACATCGCTTTACCTTTTTCCTCTGACATCTTGTTACTTTTGTTTCTCACATTAACAAGAGCATTTTGTAAACCACATAACAGCAAATTTTAATTTGCATTAGAATAGCCAACATAAAAAGATCACTGCAATGTGATAATTACATCCACATAACATACAAGCAACATCTAAAATAACCAAGAATTTGACCCGAGCACATGCTTAAAAAATTCTACAGTAAGTATAACAGGCAGCTCAACAAAGTTATAAGAACATGGCTCCCTCCTCACTATTAAGTTTCATGACAATATTAGCAACTTTTCCTCGCATAATTCCATAATGGCAGTTAAAATGCAAAGGAACACTTCTTAAACAGTCTACAAAACAGAGCTAAACCACATAATGTGAAAAGACTAAACTAAACAATGTCTTGGTGATAGCAATAGGACAGAGTAAAGGACACAACTTTGTTCTCAAAGATACATGGATATCTCTAAAACATTGAAAATCTCAAGTACAGCAGGCATATTAGCAAGAAGAATAGAAGTTTCAGAAAGTAGGAAACTCATAGTCAAATCACGCAATATCATTTCACCTACCTTCGTACGGTTTTGTGAACCCTTGTCATCCTTAGGAGGCAATGGCAGATGAGGCAAAGGCTCTGACGCTACTCGATCAAGTAATTTCAAGACATCATCAGCCAAAACAAACATATCTTTATCCACAAAGACCATAGGAGCTGGAAACTCTTCCATTTCCACTGGCTTCGACTTTCCTTTCTTGTTCTTGCTCTGACATTCAAGAGCCTTTAAACCACTATATAGCGAATCCATTACTAAAGTAGATGTTACTTCTTTCTCTATGAAGAATTGCTTTACAACAACTTTCAAAATTGCTTCAGTTTTATCTCTAGACATGCGACGCCTGGCATTTTGGTCAATTCCTACCCAGAAAGCACGAAAACTACATCCACAAAATATCACATGTTATCAACAAGATTGAATAACTCATTGAATTAATCATAAAACAAAGACCATCAAAATGCAGGACTATTAAAAAAGTGAGATTTACTCAACATATATCTGTAACACTTGTATAACATCCAAAAAAATGAAAAAAAAGAAACTAAGCTCTTACCTTGACCATCTTGAGCCATCCTCAATTAACTTGCAAATCTTGTTTCTTCTTTCTTCAACAAACCGCCGACAGATTTGTTCCACATTTGACAAGTATACCCTAACGAGTTCTCTCCTGTACTGGCAGTCAAGGCAACGAAATGGACGGTGTGCTTTCTCCCTCAAATAACAAATACAGAACCACATGAAGTAATAAGTATCAAGCTTCAAAATCATAAAATAGCAAAAGAAAAATATGGAAATATAGTTTAATTGCAAAAAAGGTATGTAGATGCTAAATGCTATACAAAATTTTGAACGAAAATGGCTGTCTGAACTACTCAAAAGTCAAATAGCCATATTGGTAACTAAATGTAAATTCTAAGGGGTGCAATATCCAAGATGAAATAAATATCTAATTATGAAATATAGAGAATAAACAACAAATGAATTTCAAGAATCAAATTGTAAAGCAGAAACTGGTTAGGGATAAGTCATGTTTGGAAAATAAGTGCAACAAAGGTAATGACAAAATTGTTATTGGTGCACATCTAAAGAAGCCAGCAGTTTAAAAGATGAGTAGCAAGTCAATGATCAATCTAATTAGCTCCAGAAATATAAGAATGGCAAAGAAATGTAATGTGAAAAGATGGTCTAGAATGGATAAACAAGAAACAATAACGAAAAATGTCACATAGGTAGAAGAGCAAACCTGTATAGAAGATAAAAATTGTTGTTTAGAACTTAATATCCCTAGTAAACATAAAGGCTAACAACAAATTTTAGGTAAAATAATAATTTCAATGGTCCATAACATCAAATAAGCCAATGATATAGGAATAGATAATCATATTTCTTATTCATCAGAGGTACTTGTCTACAACGACCATTTCACAATTAAGTATGTTAAGTTCAAATACAAAAATAATATTTTATATATCAATATAACCGTTTGAAGGAAATACAGAGTTAAATTCTACATACAAATAGAGATTAACAATATTTGATAAAAGGATGAGACCCATGGTTTTTAAATTCAGGTAAGTCAAAACAGAAATAAAACTGCCCCAAAAAACAATAAGGGATTTTTGAGAATTGGTATAGGAAAAAGGCGATCAGTATTTGACATTTAGACACAAGATAAATAAGCAAAGAGGAAGAGAAAGGCTATACCAGGTCAATAGAATAGAAATACAAAACCTGCAAGGTCCATAATGTAATACTATGTTGAATATACTGTTCCTTGTATTGTCATGATTATGCAGCATATATAAAAACTCTCTGTATCCAAAATTTTCAGATCATACAGATTTCATTGTTGCCCTCTTGTTCTATGTGCTCACCATTAAAAATCATGTGGAACTAGATTTGCCACTAAAATAGCCAAACTATTTTAATTTAATCTGAGCAGGTACGAAAACCGAGACCACATTTTGAATATAATGGAGATCAAAAGAAAAAGTACCAAAAGCTGCATGTTCGCTTATAGAGTGGTGAAATGGGCTAATTCATTACCATGCTCGTAGAATTAGCAAATACATTGACAAAGGGGATATTTAAAATTGCCTGTGAGCAGTAAGAACAAAATGAGTACCATAACATTGACCATGTATTAGTTCAATTGACAATTAAAACTTAGCATCTAAGCACCTCAGATAATCTCCAATTAATTTACAAGGACTTGCATCAAATAATGTGAAGTGATAATGATGAGAAATAATTTTTACTAGTCCAACCAAGGTTTGAAGGTCACAAAAAACTTAAATATAAAACATCTCATTCTGATCAGAACCACAAATATCCATTAGTTAACTGAGTATATCGCTTGATCTGTCCAAAGGAATAGAAATGATGAGTTCATTTATAATTATATCTATATATATACATATATTCATCAACATGAAATCCATCAGTTGTGAAAGACATCACCAACTCTAGCGCTCTAGTATGCAACACATAAAAGACCAAAAGGAAATTACAAACTGTATAATTACTTAACTCACACTATATTAATAAAACAACAAAATAATTCTATCTGAAAGACAGCACCAGTAGCTTGAACACTTGAAAAAGAAAAAGGCCTATCAAGCTCTCATAAATTCAACCAACAGGAATAACTAGCCTCAGGCCAGTCCAAACAAATATTTGAACATTAATCTCTTCAGAGAACCCCCAAAACAAGTCAGAACAAATTACATGTCCCCTCTAAATTTCAAATGAGTGCATCTCGTTTCAAGAACCAGCTGCGCTATTTTCATTAACAGATTTATTAAGACCGACATATACAGCAACAGAACACTACAACTAAGAGTTTAGGTACATGCCCACCGGATAATTCAGCAGAAATTATAATATATCTAACATATGAAATTTGCACATTGATGATTATGATGGTATAAACAAACAGTGCACTTGAGATGGTAAATTGGAGATACCTAATAACTTGAACTTGAGCTTTGATCATTAGAGCATCATTAACTATGAAACCATCCGACACCTTTGACAATTCCATGAATTTTTTCCATCCCCAGTCATGCTCTTTTTTCCAAAACCGATGCAAAGTATCTGTTTGCATCCAATCAAGACTTACTTTCTATTTTAGTAACAAGAAAAGAAATATTAAAGTCACAATAAGAGCAAGCGGCAGATCATCTATTGAATTTAACTAACCAGAGTATTTAGATTTTTTTGGTTCTCGATTAACCACAGCTATTGTAAACTGTGCAAAATGACTCCAGCCTGATAAAATTTGAAAAGAAAGAAAATTATGCCCACCATATTAAATTCAGATCTCAAAACTAAGATACCAAGTACACATGAACGGCACAAACCTGGAAGAAGTTTGTCATGATTAGCAACACAAAGAAACAACGAGAGATGGTTGCAAACATCACAACCCTGTGGATAAATCAAGATATACCTGAAATCCATTTCAGCAAGATCAACACATGGTAAGGCAGACAATGAGTAAGAACATGGTCTAGTTCAAATCCCTGCAAGGGAAATTTGTCTACAAATATGGTATACTTGCAAACAAATAACAAACTAGAAGCTTTACAATGCAATATCGAGAATTAAAGCTGAAACTTAGTGTAACCAAGCATATGAAACAAATTTAATAAGTTACTTTTCAGTTAATAAGTAAATAATAAAATGAAAGGCAAAGAAATAACCCTTAGACATGTAAAATCCCAGCTTCAAGTTTTACATTACCCATTTTAAACTTTTGGAAACGAATTCCACCCCAAGAAGAGATGGAAAGATAAATAAGATCCAGTCACATATATCCTTATATATGCAGCTGGTTTGGTACCCTTCTGACTGAAGTACTCAATTCAGCCGCTTCCTCTCCTATTTTCCCACTATATATATGGCATGCTATTTGCACAATTAGTTATACACACAGGAGGAAAAATAAACAAAACCTTTCATATTTTTTACTGTTTTGCATGATCCTAGAAGAGAAAACTTGTTGAAACATACCAATAACAGTGACAGAACAAGTAAAACAGACACAAACAATGAAGAGCTTCAATAATGAGCCTTGTGGTAGATAATGATAATTAGCCTCAAAAACAGCCGAAATCAAGGATTAAATAAGAAAAAGAACAAAGAGAAGCCAGCAGATACAGTCAATTCTAACTAGAATTTTAAGAAAAACAAGCACATGCAAAGTGCAACACATGGCTCCTCAAAACAAAAAGTAGCCACTGAAGCTATCCTGGATATAATAAATATTAAAAATTCACAACTGGTGAAAGCTAAATGCTTTAATGTTGTACCATTTGTGACCACCAACTTCAAATACATTACTACGCAGTTCCCTCTTGTTGATGGTAGAAAAATTTTCAATTTTCCAAGTAAACTTCCCGTAAAGATCAGAAGGCTTGGGACCTGTAATAAAAATGAGAATGTGCGCGAATTATTTCAGTAGCATAAAGCAATGATAGATATAACTGTCACATACTACAGTAATGTAAGCACTTGGATATAGATAGCTAGGAGTACTGCCATTGGAAATTACAATTAAATACTCAATATTAAACCATCAGTTCAGCATTTGCATTTGACACTACAACATTGAGAAAGAAAAATTCTGTTGCAACAGCCACTAACATGAGCTCAAATTGCACAAGCAATAATGTCTTTGTGATATATACAGAAGGAATCAAATCAGATCCTTTGGAATGAAAATTAAGTCATCCAGATCCAATGCAGTAATCAAAAGACTTTGCATAGGGAAAAGCAAATTTTCATGTGTTGTTTAAAAATAAAAGACTCAGTTTGACAAGAACATGTCAAAAAACACATTATTATTGCTTACAAATCATATCACATCTTTGCAGCCGTAAGAAGAACATTTGCACTTAGTTCTAAGCTCAACAAATGCATTCCTAGAATATTCAAAGGTCATAAAGAGCATTCTCTGCATCGGATTACTAGCCCACACCAAAGACATTGATATGATGGGGGGAATGCACTATAATCATGAAGCAAGCTTTTCCAAGCAATGCAATAAGAACTGTAGAATAATGATTTTAAAATCCTTTGCTTACAATAACCAAAAGTAACTGGCAACATTTTTATTTAATTAGCATCAACATCCAATAAAGCCACTACCATTTAATATTTTCATTTATTTTTATTTATCAAGTAGACTATAAAAGCTTGCTCCATGTACAAACCGCGTGGAGTCCAAAGATGATTCATCTACATACATTGTCCTTCTAGCAACCAAGTTTCTCCAGGTAACTGTGCTGTCTACGTCCTTTATTCAACTCCATACAATGTCATCTTAGTTCTCTTATTCCTAGACTCAAATCTTCCACAGGAATATACTCCTCCAATAACAAAAGCACTGGTCACCAAGGTATTAAATGACAACCACTTCCGTAGCATTTAAACGATCCCATTCCAGGCCGCTCGAGTACCATCTTTCGTATGAAATGCAGTCAGCAGCGCATGTTTTGTCCTCTGTCTTAGCATGTAATACGCTGCCCCTATCCACAAAGAAGTAGACAAGTTTTTGTTCATATGCAAATTTTAGAAAAGATGGGAAAAAGCTCTCACCTCAAATTATACATCCTGCCCCAAACTCCCAAGTCAATGTATCTAGGCATTAAAATATACCATGCCATTTAAAGTGAATACTGCAATAACTAGATTTCATTTTTCCAACTCTTAATAGGAAAGTGTGGATAATAGACTATCACCAAAATAGTCTTGATATAACCTCTATGGAATTCCTCATTGCTTCATAAATAGAATATTGGCCAACTAATAACATTTTGCAATTACTAATGCCAGCCCAGCAACTCTATAAAACTATTACACATTGAAACAGCCTGATCTACACCTATGGAGAACTTGAGCATTGGTTAAATTTGTACTTATTCAATAAGCTTCCACTCAGAGGAACTTGAGAGTGGTAGATTCTTCATTAAAATGGTTTAATACAACACAGAAATTCTTAATCACTTCAAAACAAACAACATCAGGGAACTAATAATACGCTGCAATTACAAATGCAAAGGTGACAACTTTAAAAACTATGAAACATGTACAGACCCGATTTGCATTCATGGAACAATCAACCATTGGTTAATGCTATGCCATTAGTGTTATAAACCCTATGGCTCTAGGTATCCTCAAACTTTTGATAGATTTCCACTCACAGAAGCGACACAACCGCTTCAAGCAAAACAGGTTAAAAAGTGAACCAGTGAGTTCCTCAAGAAGATAAAAAAACCGCTATTGCCTCGTTAGAATATTTACCAAAAACTCAAAACATCCTCCAGTTTGCTCGATCAACTCACAGAAGATCTATCTTCAGAAAATAAGACATGCAAGTGTATACACGTGGTTCCACGCAAAGGAAACTCAAGCAAAACACCACGCGTGTATGTAGTCGGTTACTTGTCAAACTAGGAACAATAATGGGTTTTTGTCCCAATGAAAAATGCAAACAGATAGAACAATCAAAAGAACAAGTCGAGGAGGATAGCCAATAAGGTGATGCTTATAAAAATCACTACGCACCACAGTCATCTTCATCATCATCAGTGTCCCAGAAAGGTGGTGAAGTCGAGGGTGTTCCATTCTCAACCTGCTCAGAAGATCGCCATTCTGCAAGAGAATCCCCGGGTTGGCTTGACATCCCCTCTGACAAAGTATACCTACCCTCTGTCCCATAGTCCTCTGTGATAGTACCCGCCATTAGCCCTCTCTTATGGCAATCGAGGAAAGAAGCACACCACCCCTTCTCTCCCGTCTTCTATTTCTTCTTCTTCTTCCATCCAAAAATACATATACATATAGATATACATTAAAAAATTGAAAATGTCATACAAATAAGACAGTGAACAATATCAAAACCCTATTCCAACTAAAAACATTCAAGAAACACAAACCCTAAACAAGTAGCAAAACCCCACCTTTGATCCCCTTTTCCAAACCTCACTCACAAAACTCTCCAATCTAAAACTCAAGAAACCAAACCCCTAACAATTCTATTCCCAGAAAAGCAAAAACAAAAAAAAAATTCAAACATCAAAAAAACAAAAGAAAAAGCGAAAAATACAAACAGACCCCAAGCCCCCAACCCCAGACCCTCACCGACAAAAAACCCAAAAAATGGAATTTTTAATCCATCCCAATACGCAAGAATCATCAAAAGCACAGAGAATCAAAGAATCAGCAAGAAATAAACAAACGAAAAAAAGATGCATGATGGCCATCGTCCGAATGGGGAATCGGAATTAAAAGCGATGCTAATCGGAAGAGAGGGATCTGGGGGCGGAAGGGGAGTACCTCGGAGCGCAAGAATCGAAGCAGATGGCCGCCGAGAAAGAAGCCCAAAGAGAGAGGAGGAGGAGAGAGAGAATAGAAAGGAAAATGGAGAAAGGGGAAAACAAGGTCGGGGGGGGGGGGCGGAGTAGATTGGGGTGAGGGAAGGGCGACAAAAAATAATAAAGAAACGGACAGCTTAGATGATCATTGTTTGCAGAGAAACCCAAAAAAAATCATGAATCTTCTCTTTGTTTTTTTCTTTCATGTAACACCCTTTAACCTGGGAATATTTTAATTTTGAACTAACACTGTGTTTGATTGCACTTTTTTTTCTGAAAAAATTTTCTACGGGGTCATTTTTCAGCTAAATAAACTGTTTGTTTGTCCAAATTTTTCTTTTTATGTTGTCACATGACCTATTTTCCATCAAAACAAGAGAAAACTTTTCCTACCTCCACCATGAAAAAAGTTTTTCATGAAAAATATAAAGGTTTATGTGAAAAACTAAATGTGAGGGCTAATTTTTTCATTTTACAATGGAAAATTTTGATTTTCTAGCTATAAAATAATGCCAATCAAACGGCTATTTTTCATTTTCCACCCATTTTCTTTGTTGCCAATCAAACACACCTATTTTTCAATGTTGTGTGGAATATATTTTATTTTTTGTTATTGAGAGTTAGTTGAAAAAAAAATATTTGTTATTATGAAACATTGAAAAAAATAGTTCAATGTGATCAACTCTATAAGAAAAATGTGGTAGTTTATTTTTCTTCTAAAAGAAAGGTCAAATGGTTGACTCTTTTTCAACATAGTTAAAAGTTCTTAACTTATTTAATTTATAAAAAATTTTAATAAAAATAATTTTTTGTATAGATTTAATAATGAAGAATGATAAATAAGTTTTTCTTTTTATAATGATAAAAGACGGTGAAAGAATGGCCCTGTGAAAATTGTAAAGTGTTTATTTTATAATAAGTGGTTTATTCTAAATGTTTTAAAGAAATTTTATTTGAGTGAAATGAATTAATGTTAAATGGTCATGATGGAATAAAATTTTAAATTTTAATTTAACATTAAAGTTGATGGCTTTTATATTTACATGAGTCTCTCGAGGCATGAAATGTATTTGTTACTGTGTTAACATCTC
Organism: Dioscorea dumetorum; assembly: GCA_902712375.1. Classification (NCBI taxonomy): domain Eukaryota; kingdom Viridiplantae; phylum Streptophyta; class Magnoliopsida; order Dioscoreales; family Dioscoreaceae; genus Dioscorea; species Dioscorea dumetorum. The sequence goes on along the minus strand of CACTHL010000802.1, from coordinate 72,067 downwards.
CAATTTAATAATTAAGTAAAATTTTGTGTGTAGCTATTCATTTTAAATGAAATTGATATACATAGAAATAGTAACATTTATGAAACTAGGGTAAAATAAAAGGTGAGTGAAGATGGTCGATAGTGAATGTGAGGGCTATATTATTTCTAAATTTAAATTAGTGAAAATTTTTTTAACTTGCTTTTAAATAAGCTTATTTTTGAGCCGATGTATAGGGGCAATTCTTGTAATTTATACCAAGTTATCATAAATTCATGTAACTCTGATTTTTTTAATAATAAGAAAAACACAGCCGCTATGATGTAGGCGATTTATTGAATCTTGTAAATCTTGTGTGTTTGCATAATTTTCTTGCTTTCTTTCCCTTGCAAGTCTTTATAGGGGCAATTTTTGTAATTTATACTAAGTTACTATAAATTCATGCAACTCTGATTTTTTAACAATAAGAAAAACACAGCTGCTCCGCTCCTAATGATGTAGGCGATTTACTAAATCTTGTAAATCTTGTGTGTTTGCATTATTTATTGCTTTTTTTTCCCTTGCAAGTCTTTATTATTGTCAACACTTACTTTTTTTAATTTATGAACAAATAAAAATTTGGTTATCTTCACTAAATTATCTTATGTAATAATAGCTTTTTTGTTATATTTATAATGGTGAAAAAAAAGTCATGAAAATTGTATTAGATAGGAGAGATTTATATTTATTGGTGAGAGGAAGAAAGTTTAAGATTTGTGTTTTATCCTTGAAAAAACGGACTAACTTTAAATATTTATCTTATTTCTAAGTGTATGAAATTGATTAGTTATGATCTTGGCTTTAACTATTAAACATTTGTATGATAAAAATTTATATGAATAAAATATAGAAACACTTTTTTAGCAATAACTTTTTTGTTGGTCTTTAACTAAATGGTTTTCATGGATGAGGTAATCGGAGCCGTATAAGGGACTACACCTCTCCCATGGGTTTTTTCTTTTTTTTTTTATTTTGTTTTTTTACGTACATAAGGATTTAATCTTCAATTCATTTATTTTATTTGTGCTTTTTAAAATTACCACAACTTTATTATTTTTAATTAATAAATATAAATAAATGACTTTTACAGTAATAAACAATAACAATAGAAGAATCATATTGTTGTGTAATACAATCTAATTACATTATTCAAAATCAAAATAGAACTGATCAAAATTTGTTTAAGTCAAATTTCACTAACTCAAGATAAATAAAAGTTGACTTACCGCAAGAAAAACAATAAATAGCTTGGGAAAATTCCCTAGTTAAAATACTAAAATCTCTGGGTAATACTCTTTAGCGAAAGATTTCCCAAGGATTGGCAACCCTAAATAAAAGTTTTGTGCGTAATAATTTTCCCAAGGATTTTATAATCCCTCACTAAACAGCAAGAGATTGTTCCCTGGGTAAATAATAAATTCCTTGGATAATTTATGTTAATCAATTCTTAGAAGGCAAGGAATTTGCTATGAAACATTTCTTTGGAAATCTTTGGGTATGTGTAGCAAGCGATTTTTCCTAAGTTATCTGTTACTAAATTTTCAAAAATTGAAATATTAAATCCCTGGGTAATCCCTATGTAATATTTCATAAGGATTATTCTGTGTAATTCATTAGTATTTGAACTGATCAACAAAGAATGACTCTCTCGCTATTCCCTTGCTAAATATACATAGGGATTATTTCCTAAGTGATCCTAGGGTAATAAAATTTGAAAATAGGATTACTCCCTAGGTAATCCCTTACCAATATAAAATAAAATTATAATTATTTATTTTAAAATTATATTTAAAACATTCATTTAGAACAATCAATATTTTTCTAAGTGTGTCATAATCAAGAACCAAAGATTATATTAAACCATGCCAAAGGCAAAAAAAAAAAAAACAACAATATCCATTTTGAAAATAAGTGCAAGCACACATAGGTAACATAAGTCGCAAGTAGTAAAACTCAAATATAAATATCAAAAGTAAGAAACAAATACGACAAATAAGTCACAAGATAAGAATAACAACAATCAACTAGGTAGCTTAGGGTCAACACCTTCATTATGACCCCCATGATTTTATTTGAGCAGTTGCACAATTTTGAGATAGAAATAATTGTATCATCGTCCTTATGTCAACCATTTCTTATAGAGTTTCTCGAAGCTCTTTTTGATGCTGATCTTCTTGGATTTGTAGTTGATTATGCATAAATGCTAACTTATTGTGTAAATCTTCATTATTTTGCACAGTAGGAGATATTGGATCATCCATAATAAGAAGGTGCTTGAGAGTCAAGACCATAGATTCTTTTTTTTTTTTTTCAACCAACATATTCAATATAGAAGACCAATCATCTATTGCAAGGTTATGGGTATATATATATATATATGAGCTTAAATGTTGACTTTATTGATTTAAAATAAAAAAAACATAAGGAAGCTAAAAATAGCGACAAATAATAACGAAAGAAGAAAAGAGTATAGAGAGAACAAAGAAAGAAAAATAGTTAAACAAAAGTATTAGAAGGTAAAGCCATTGATTTGAAGAGTCTTCATAAGTCATATGGGCAAATCTTTGCCTTTATAAAATAAGGATAGAGAATACTGACTAATTCCATGGTTGGCTAGGCTAGCAGCAATTCTATTCCAACTTTTGGTGATGAGATGAATATTAGGATTTTCCGCATCAATGATCAAAGTTTTAAGAAGATCAATTGATTGGTCGGATCTTCAAGCATTATGAGATCCATCAGAATTCAATGCGACAAAGAGGTCTGAAGAAGCTATGAAGATCTGCCGACTAGTTGATTGTTCACATTAGCACAATGAAGAGCCACTGTAAGAGCCTTCACTTCAGTATCCAAATCAGAGCTCATCGAAATAGGGCAATACCCTACAAGGGAAATAATTAGCATTGGTTATGTAAAAGCCTGCACCTCCTACCAAGGGTATCTAGTGTGGGATGTTACTGAGAACATGAAAGGATCCTTCCCCCATCTAGGAAGTAGAGGCCAAAGAGTATTACTTTGCACTTGTGAAAGCTCTTTTGGTTTAGTACTAAGATTAGGAGGCTTATTCCAAAAATAGAATTAAACCTGGTTTTCCAAATTAACCAAATTATGGCAACTATGTCAGAGTTGATAAATATAGATTTTCTATTGCACTTAAGAGTCAAGACACATACCAGAAGTAAGATCATTAGGAAAGGAGATAGTTTTATTAATCAAATTGCTAGCCAAAACCTAAACATTTTGTGATTGAACCTAATGATTGAAAATATGCCCCCCATTCTCATCCTCCAAGCCACATAAAATACAGAGTTCGAGGGCCCAGGTTCAGAGAATATAGGAAATCATACTTTTGGACTTTTCCCCGAAGAAGAAGCCAGATGAAATATTTCGCTCTTAGTGCAATTTTTAGTTTCCAAAGTTTTTTCAAACCATTCCAAGGCTCATTAGGGTTAGTATAGTGGTTGAGATGTTGATAAACCATGGTGAAGAGTTTAAATGCTCTCCAAAAACAAGATTAATCAAGTGAAGATTGAATGGATATCCAAGAGAAAATTTGTAAGATGCAAAGAAGTGAGGTCCGAAATTGAAATATTATTAGAGTTGAAAGATTTAATCCCAAGAAATGGTTTAGGAATATTGGTTTTACAACACAGTAATCTAAAAACCAAGAAAAATTGGTAAGGATATCATTAATCTAGAAATTGATTTTACCATATTAATTTGTGAAGAAATATACAACCTAAATAATATCTCGAGAATTTAAATAACTCAGAACGTTCTTAATTAGTCATCAAGGAGACTTTTGTAAATTTGAGATTCTTAATCAAGAGACCCCCTCAGTGCAATCAAGTGTAAAATCGTTCCAATCTACCAAATGAATGCCATTACGAATGTCACCTTTAGACAAAAGAACTTTCTAACAATCTTGGGCATACTATCAAACACTAAATTTGGGACAGGATAGGCTCAGAGATAGTAGAGAAGCAAGGATAACAAAAAGGTGTTAATGTGGTTTTCTCTGCCGACAGGAGAAAAAAATGGTTCTAATTAGTGAGAATTCTATCTAATCTTTTGATCATTGAGTTAAAATGAGAGACAACCAATTTTGAGGTGGAAATCAAGATACCAAGATGAGTAAAAAGGAAAGGAGCCAACTCTATAATTAAGGATAGAGAAAATGCTTTAACGACCCTTTTAATGAAGTAAGTAAGGAAATAAATCTCAGGTTTGGAACTATTGGAATGTTGACCAGTGAGCTACCACAAATTGATAAACACAATTTTATATTGGGAGTAGCCTTCCTAGGGGTATTGGAATAAAAGATGATTTATGAATGTTTGACAACTGGAATAAGATATGTGAGAAATGACATCGTAATGTTTTCGAATGCGAACACAATTATGAAAAAAAACCAATATTTTGGTCTCAATCCTATATCCACATTAACAAAGCCCTTTGTTCTCATTTTATAGCAATTTGCCTTTAAAAGGTAGTAAATATAATACAAAGAGTCACCATATTAGTGTAAATATAATACACATTGCTTAATTTTTTTTTTTTTTTGAGCAATGTGTGGGCAAAGTGCAAGTATGTTATTAAGCATGTGTCAGCAAAACGTAGGGTCGAATCCTTTAGGCTAAAGCATCATAACAGTATTGCAGTAGAATTATAGCAATACTGTAGAAGCACTATTCACACACTACTTTGGGCCACGTATAGTTTTTAAGGTTTGGGTGGGTTCTTTGTGTAAGGTTGTGTATCTCTTCTTTTTAGGATTGCAAAGTAACGGTCTTCAAGTCACTTATGATACAGAATAGAAGGTTAATAAATCATCACAATCGGTGCACTTCTGTACTTGCTTTTGTTAAAAAAAATCATTCAAAAACCAATATTTGAATTGTACCTTCATGTCATACAGGGCTTAGTTACTTGTTAAATTAAAAAAAAACATTTATTTAAAAATTAATAATTTGGTTTCATAAGAAAACATTCTCATAAAATTTTGGATTTTTTTTCTTTCCAAGAAAATAAACCATAGATCTCTTTTTTGTCATTTAATTGTGATTAGTAGGGTTGAGTTTTTTTTTTTAATATACAATGATCTCTTTTTCTTAACTTCCACTACGGTTATAAAAATTATAAGAGGAAAAATATGTTCGTGAAATAAAGAAGTGAACTTTTTTTATCATCCTAAAAACAAACTTTAAACTTTTTAACTTGTGATCTGAAAAACATGCAAAATGTTCTCCGCTAAATACCATCATAATGTTTAGTTTTTAACTAATACAGATTGAAGATAGTATTAATTATAAGGATTGTCTAAAATAAAAGGTGATTTTAGGTTGTTTTTAAATATGCATGCTTTTTCAATTGGGTGCTTTTAGATGCAGTTTATGTTTTCTTGCTTTTTAAAGTAATCTTCTTTGGGCACCTAACATTATTATCATAATAATAATAATAATAATAATAATTCCTTATTTAATGCAATTTTTAAAAAATTATACGATATTTTAATAACTATTGGTCCCATTTGTTTAATTATACTAAATATCTAATAATAACCATCTTTCCTGCCAAGTGACAAGGTGAAAAGATCAACAACACCCTTTTACAACATAACATTGACTGAAGTGAGTAGCTTGTCCACAATAAAAAAACAACATACAAATATATAAATAAAACTTAAAAAAAAAAAAACCAAAATTAATATTTTAATGCCAAATTTAATGATAGCATGCACAATTTCAGTATCGGACATTTTATTATAATTTTTGGGAACTTAATATCCCAAGGAGATGCCTAATTTAATGGAAACTTGTGCACAATTCAAGAATTGGGCATTGATTCTATGTATTTTTCAGCTTTTTTGCCCAGCAGCCTCCACTTCCCCAATCAGCTCTTCTTGCCTTCTTAGAGCAACAGCTTCTTGATAGGCGCCTTCAATCCTACTGTTGAGAAAAAAAAAAAGAAGGATATATATATATACATATATAGACATTAGAATATAGGAAAGCTGTAGTAGAAGTTTTCTCTGTTAGAAATTAACAATTAACAGATTGAGAATTGGGATATTAGTCCGGTACATGCGAGCCGCGGAAACGTCTAATTTCGCATAATGGGAAGAATATTTGTTCAATAGAGTAAATTTGGAAAACAGAGTTTGGCGCAAGAAGCTCTCAGAAAGATAAACAGGCTGCTACATATTTGAAGGTAAGCACTCAGCATGAGACACCATGTCTATCAAGGCAAACTTCCTCTAAAATTTGAACAGCACTAAACACCCCCACAAATAAAATAAAATAAAATAAAATAAAATAAAATAAACGTATAAATTCAACAGCCAAAAAGGAAGTCACAAAAGATCATACTAGCAAGTAATTCCAGTGTGGCGTAATAGTAATGCCATGACATATTATCCAAAATACATGGACCAACAGTTTCATTATCTGGGTCCTCCAAACTTTGTATTTCAGGGATTAAAGAGTTCTCTGGAAGATTATGACATACATTTTCAGAGTCCAATTAACAGGCATCAATTTTATGTGATTGGAAAATGGCAACAATTATCATTGGAGGCCTGAGTTTCTAGAAACTCTGTTTACCAGAAGTTATGATGGATTCAGTGAACGACAGATGCATAGAAATCAATGAGAATGGCTGCCAATTGATCTTGATTGTAAAACTAAATATGGCAGGTGCTGCGGAACTAAACATTGATCGTGGCATTCCTTTAAAAAAAAAATAAACATTGAAAGCAAGTTACATACCTAAAAATATGGCTGAGAACATAAATCTCTACACTCCTTCGACCAAGCTCTGCAATGCGCCTTTCATCCCTCTTGATAGTATCTTTATTGAAGTCATCCCAGAACTTGGATCCTGAATATTTAAATGATAGTTTTCACAAATAAGTAGTGCACACATTTTATTATCTATTTAACTGGACAAAGCCACCAATCGCACGAGACTTCATCAGTCCATGGGAAACCCCAGAAGGCAAGCCACATCAAAGAGGAAGAAACTCTAGAAAGTTTTAATAAAGCTTATACTACAAAACAATATAAGTTTATAAATATTGTTCAGGAAAGGGTATAGAGAAATGGAATCTAGGATGCATTCGCTCCCGGTACCAATGCCACGTGTTTGTCATACACATGGCTTCACCTTTTTTCTTTAACATCTCATTACTTTTGTTTCTCACATTAACAAGAGCATTTTGTAAACCACATATCAGTATCTTTTTATTTGGATTAAAATGCCCAACATAAAAAGATCACTGCCATGTGATGGTCAGATCCACAAAAGATACAAGCAGCATCTAAAATCACCAAGAATTTGAATTGAGCACATGCTTAAAATATCCTATAGTAAGCATGACAGGCAGCTCAACAAAGTTATGAGAACATGATTCTCGCCTCAGTATGAGTTTCATGGCAATATTAGCAACTTATCCTTGCATGATTCCAGAATGGCAGTTGACATGCGAAGGAAGACTTCTTAAATAGTCTACAAAATAGAGCTAAACCACATAATGTGAAAAGACTAAACTAAACAATGTTTTGATAATAGCAACATGGCAGAGTAAGGGACATGCGTTAGTTCTCAAACATACATGGATATCTCTAAAACGTCAAAAATCTGAAGCATAGCAGGCAAATCAGAAAGACTTTGAATTATAATACATGACAAAAACAATCAAACAGCTTACCAAGAACGGAAAAGTTTCAGAAAGCAGCAAGCTCTATAATCAAACCAAGCAATATTCTTTTCCTTACCTTTGCAGGGTTTTGTGAACCCTTGTCATCCTTAGGAGTCAATTGCAGATGAGGCAAAGGCTCTGACGCTACTCGATCAAGTAATTTCAAGACATCATCAGCCAAAACAAACATATCTTTCTCCACAAAGACCATAGGAGCTGGAAGCTCTTCCGTTTCCACTGGCTTTGACTTTCCTCCCTCGTTCTTGCTCTGACATTCAAGAGCCTTTAAACCACTATATAGCGAATCCATTACTAAAGTAGACGTTACTTCTTTCTCTATGAAGAATTGCTTTACAACAACTTTCAAAATTGCTTCAGTTTTATCTCTAGACATGCGATGCATGGCATTTTGGTCAATTCCTACCCAGAAAACATGAAACTACATCCACAAAATATCACATGTTATCAACAAGATTGAATAAATCATTGAATTAATCATAAAACAAATACCATTAAATGAGGACTATTAAAAAAGTGAGATTTACTCAACAAATATTTGTAACGCCTGTATAAAAATGAAGAAGAAACAAAGCTCTTACCTTGACCATCTTGAGCCATCCGGCCCATCCTCAATTAACTTGCAAATCTTGTTTCTTCTTTCTTCGACAAACCGCTGACAGATTTGTTCCACATTTGACAAGTACACCCTAACGAGTTCTCTCCTGTACCGGCAGTCAAGGCAACGAAATGGACGGTGTGCTTTCTCCCTCAAATAACAAATACAGAACCACATGAAGTAATAAGTATCAAGCTTCAAAATCATAAAATAGCAAAAGAAAAATATGGAAATATAGTTCAATTGCAAAAAAGGTATGTAGATGCTAAATGCTATCCAAGATTTTGAACGAAAATGGCTGTCTGAACTACTCAAAAGTCAAATGGCCATATTGGTAACTAAACGTAAATTCTCAGGGGTTCAATATCCAAGATGAAATAAGTATCTAATCATAAAATATAGAGAATAAACAACAAATATATTTCAAGAATCAAAATGTAAAGCAGAAACTGGTTAGGGATAAGTCATGTTTGGAAAATAAGTGCAACAAAGGTAATGACAAAATTGTTATTGGTGCACATCTAAAGAAGCCGGCAGTTCGAAAGATGAGTAGCAAGTCAATGATCAATCTAATTAGCTGCAGAAATATAAGCATGGCAAAGAAATGTAATGTGAAAAGATGGTCTAGAATGGATAAACAAGAAACAATAACGAAGAATGTCACATAGGTAGAAGAGCAAACATGTATAGAAGATAAAAATTGTTGTTTAGAACTTAATATCCCAAGTAAACACAAAGGCTAACAAAAAATTTTAGGTAAACTAATTATTTCAATGGTTCTTAACATCAAATACCCAATGATATAGGAATAGATCATGTTTCTTATTCATCAGAGGTACTTGTCCACAACGACCATTAAACAATTAAGAATGATACGTTCAAATACAAAAATAATATTTTATATATCACTATAGCTGATAGAGTTAAATTCTACATACAAATAGAGCTTAACAATATTTGATAAATAGATGAGACCCGTGGTTTTCACATTCAGGTAGGCCAAAACAGGAACAAAGCTGCCCCAAAAAACAATAAGGGATTTTTGAGAATTGGTATAGGAAAAAGACAATCAGTATTTGACATTTTACACAAGATAAATAAGCAAAGATGAAAAGAAAGGCTATACCAGGTGAATAGAATAGAAATACAAACCTGCAAGGTCCATAATGTAATAGTATGTTGAATATATTGTTCCTTGCATTGTCATGATTATGCAGCATTTATAAAAACTTTCTCTGTATCCAAAGTTTTCAGATCATACAGATTTCATTGTTGCCCTCTTGTTCTATGTACTCACCATTAAAAATCATGTGGAACTAGATTTGCCACTAATAGCCAAACTATTTTAATTTCAATCTGAGCCAGTATGAAAACAGAGACCACATTTTGAACATAATGGAGATCAAAAGAAAAAGTACCAAAAGCTGCATGTTCTCTTATAGAGTGGTGAAATGGGCTAATTCATTACCATGCTCGTAGAATTAGCAAATACATTGACAAAGGGGATATTTAAAATTGCCTGTGAGCAGTAAGGACAAATGAGTACCATAACATTGAACATGTATTAGTTCAATTGACAATTAAAACTTAGCATCTAAGCACCTCCGATAATTTCCAATTAATTTATGAGGACTTGCATAAAATAATGTGAAGTGATAATGACGAGAAATAATTTTTACTAGTCGAACCAAGGTTTGAAGGTCATAGAAAACTTAAATATAAACAATATCATTCTGATCAGAACCACAAATATCTATTAAATTATTAATTAACTCAGTATATCGCTTGATCTGTCAAAAGGAATAGAAATGATGAGTTCTTTTATAATCTATATATATACGTATATTCATCAACATGAAATCCATCAGTTGTGAAAGACATTACCAACTCTAGCGCTCTAGTACGCAACACATAACGGACCAAAAGGAAATTACAAACTGTACAATTACTTAACTCACACTATATTAATAAAACAGCAAAATCATTCTATCTGAAAGACAGCACCAGTAGCTTGAACACTTGAAAAAGAAGAAGGCCTATCAAGCTCTCACAAATTCAACCAACAGAAATAACTTGCCTCAGGCCCGTCCAAACAAATATTTGAACATTAATCTCTTCAGAGAACCCCCAAAACAAGTCAGAACAAATTAAATGTCTCCCCCAGATTTCAAATGAGTGCATCTCTTTTGAAGAACCAGCTACGCTATTTTCATTAACAGATTTATTAAGACCGACATATACAGCAACAGAACACTACAACTAAGAGTTTAGGTACATGCCCACCGGATAATTCAGCAGAAATTATAATATATCTAACATATGAAATTTGCAAATCGATGATTATGATGGTATAAACAAACACTGCACTTAAGATGGTAAATTGGAGATACCTAATAACTTGAACTTGAGCTTTGATCATTAGAGTATCATTAACTATGAAGCCATCCGACAGCTTTGACAATTCCATGAATTTTTTCCATCCCCAGTCACGCTCTTTTTTCCAAAACCGATGCAAAGTATCTGTTTGCATCCAATCAAGACTTACTTTCTATTTTAGTAACAAGAAAAGAAATATCAAAGTCACAATAAGAGCAAGCGGCAGATCATCTATTGAATTTAACTAACCAGAGTATTTAGATTTTTTTGGTTCTCGATTAACCACAGCTATTGTAAACTGTGCAAAATGACTCCAGCCTGACAAAATTTGAAAAGAAAGAAAATTATGCCCACCATATTAAATTCAGTCTCAAAACTACGATACCAAGTACACATGAACAGCACAAACCTGGAAGAAGTCTGTCATGATTAGCAACACAAAAAAACAACGAGAGATGGTTGCAAACATCACAACCCCGTGGATAAATCAAGATATACCTGAAATCCATTTCAGCAAGATCAACACATGGTAAGGCAGACAATGAGTAAGAACTTGGTCTAGTTCAAATCCCTGCAGGGAAATTTGTCTACAAATATGGTATACTTGCAAACGAATAACAAACTAGAAGCTTTACAATGAAATATCCAGAATTAAAACGGAAACTTAGTGTAACCAACCATATGAAACAAATTTAATAAGTTACTTTTCAGTTAATAAGTAAAAAATATAATGAAAGGCAAAGAAAAGACCCTTAACATGCAAAATCCCAGCTTAATTTTTTACATTAACAATTCTAAACTTCTGAAAAGGTATTCCACCCCAAGAAGCGATGGAAAGATAAATACAATCCAATCACATATATCCTTATATATGCAGCAGGTTTGGTACCCTTCTAACTGAAGTACTCAATTCAGCCGCTTCCTCTTCTATTTTCCCACTATATATATGGCATGCTATTTGCACAATTAGTTATACGCACAGGAGGAAAAATAAACAGTACCTTCCACATTTCTTTTACTGTTTTGCATGATCCTAGAAGAAAAAACTTGTTGAATCATACCAATAACAGTGACAGCACAAGTAAAACAGCCTCAAACAATGAAGAGCTTCAATAATGAACCTTGTGGTAGATAATGATAATTGGCCTCAAAATATGCCGAAATCAAGGATTGGACAAGAAAAACAATAAAGAGAAGCCAACAGATACGGTCAATTCTAACTAGAATTTGAAGAAAAGCATGCACATGCAAAGTGCAACACATGGCTCCTCAAAACAAAAAAGTAGCCACTGAAGCTATCCAGGATATAATAAATATTAAAAATTCACAACTGGCGAAAGCTAAATGCTTTAATGTTGTACCATTTGTGACCACCAACTTCAAATACATTACTACGCAGTTTCCTCTTGTTGATGATAGAAAAATTTTCAATTTTCCAAGTAAACTTCCCGTAAAGATCAGAAGGCTTGGGACCTGTAATAAAAATGGGAATGTGTGCGAATTATTTCAGTAGCATAAAGCAATAATAGATATAACTGTCACATACTACAGTAATGTAAGCACTTGGATATAGATAGCTAGGAGTACTACCATTGGAAATTACAATTAAATACTCAAAATTAAACCATCAGTTCAGCATTTGCATTGGCAGTACAACATTGAGAAAGAAAAATCCAGTTGCAACAGCCACTAACATGAACTCAAATCGCACAAGCAAAAATGCCATTGTGATATATACAGAAGGAATCAAATGAAATGCTTTGGAAAGAAAATTAAATTGTCCAAAATCCAATGCAGTAATGAAAAGACTTTGCATACAGAAAAGCAAATGCTTATGTGTTTTTAAAGAATGAAGGACTCAATTTAACAAGAACTTGTCGCAAGACACATTACGATGGCCTACAAAACCAATAACATGATTGAAGCCCTAGGAACAACATTTACACTGAGTTCTATGCTCAACAAAAGCACTACTAGAATATTCAAAGGTCATAAGGAGTATTCTCTACATCAGATTACAAGGCTATACAAAAAAATATTGATGCGATAGTGAAAAGGCACGTAATTATGAAGCAAGCTGTTACAAAAAATGCAATAAGAAATGTAGAATAACATTTTAGAACCCTATGCTTATAATAAGCAAAAGTAACTGACAACATTTTTATTTAATTAGCATCAACATCAAATGAAGCTACCACAACTTAAAATTTTCATTTATTTTTATTCATTAAAGTAAACTATCGAAGATTGTCCCATGTACAAACTACGTGAAAGTCCAAAGATGCTTCCTCTGCATGTCTTTCTCACGACCATGTTTCTTCAGGTAACTGTCTTGTTTAAGTCCTTTACTGCAACTCCATACAATGTCATCTTGGTTCTCTCAATCCTAGAATCAAATCTTCCACAGGAATATACTCTTACAATAACAAAAGCACTAGTCAACAGTGTATTAAATGACAACCACTTCCATAGCATTTAAATGATCTCATTCCAGGCAGCTCAAGTATCATCTTTTGTATGAAATGCAGCGAGCTGTGCATGTTTTTACCTCAGTGTTAGCATGTAATATGCTGCCCTATCCACAAAGAAGTCACCAAGTTTTCCTTCATATTCAAATTCAGAAAAGAAAGGAAAAAGTTCTCACCTCAAATTAGACATGCTGTCCGAAAGTCACAGGTCAATGAATATCTAGACATTCGAATATACCTCGCCATTTAAAGTCAATACTGCAATCACTAAATTTCAATTTTCCAACTCTTAATAGGAAAGTGTAGGTAATAGACTATGCACCAGAACAGTCTTGATACAATCCTTATGGAATTCCACATTCCTTCAGAAAATAGAATATTGGTCAACTAATAATATCGTGCAATTACTAAATACCAGCCTGGCAGCTCTATAAAACTATTAAACATTGAAATGGCCCTGATCTGCACTTATGGAGAACTCGAGCATCGGTTAAATTTGTACTTATTCAATAAACTTCCACTCACAGGAACTTGGAAGCGGTAGATTCTACACTAAATGGTTTGATACGACGCATGAAATTCTTAATTATTTCAAACAATACAACATCAGTGAACTAATAATACCCTGCAATTACAAATGCAAACGTGACAACTTTAAAATACTATGAAACATTTACAGACCAAATTTGCATTCATGGAACAATCAACCATTGGTTAATGCTATGCAGTTAGAGTTATAAACCCTATGGCTCTAGGCTAACCTCAAACTTTTGATAGGTTTCCATTGAAAGGAGAAGCAACACAATTGCTTCAAGAAAAAAAAGTTAAAGAATGAACCAATGAGTTCCTCAAGAGGACAAACACTGCCGTTTCCGCGTTAGAATATTTACCAAAAACAAAAAAGCTTCCTCCAGTTTGCTCGATCAGCTCACAGATGATCAATCTTCACAAAAGAAGACATGCAAGGGTATACACGTGGTTCTGGTGCAAGGGAAACTCAAGCAAAACACTATGCGTGTATGTAGTCCGTTACTTGTGAAACTAAAAACAACAACGGGTTTTCCTCAGTAACATACCACCAATGAAAAATGCAAACAGATAGAACAATCAAAATAACAAGATGAGGAGATAAGGTGATGCTCAAGAAAAGCACTACGCACCACAGTCATCTTCATCACCATCAGTGTCCCAGAAAGGTGGTGAAGTGGAGATTGTCCCATTCTCAACCTGCTCAGAAGATTGCCATTCTGCAATAGAATCCCCGGATTGGCTTGACATCCCCTCTGACAAAGTATAACTACCCTTCATCCCATAGTCCTCTGTGATAGTACCCGCCATTAGCCCTCTCTTATGGAAATCAATAAGCAAAGCACACCACCCCTTGTCGCCCTTCCCTTCTTCTTCTTCTTCCAACGATATATATATATATATATATATATATATATGAAAATGTCATACAAATAACACAGCAACCAATATCAAAACCCTAATTCAACTAAAAACATTCCACAAACACAAACCCTAAACAAGTGGCAAAACCCTCCCTTTGATCCCCACTTCCGAACCTCACTCACAAAACTCTCCAATCTAAACATCCAGAGACCAAACCCCTAACAAAACCTATTGTCACCAAAAAAAAAAATAAAATAAAAAATAGAAAATAAAATAAATACAAAAAAATACAAACATCAAAATAGAAAGAAAGAAAGAAAGAAAAACATACTAACAGATTCTAAGCCCACAACAACACCAGCCAATAATTAAAAAAAATCGAATTTTTAATCCATCCCAATACCCGAGAACCATCAAAAGCACAGAAAATCAAAGAATCAGAACGTAAAAAAGTATGTGATACACAAACTTGAAAAGGGGCATAAAGGCATTGGTTCGAATGCGGAATCGGAATCTAAAGCTCTGGGGAGTAAGAGGACTACCTTGGAGCACGACAATCGAAGCAGATAGGCGGCGCCGGAAAAGAAGCCCACAGAGAGAGAGAGAGAGAGAGAGAGAGAATAGAAAGGAAATGGAAAAGCACGGAATATTATAATTATTATTATTTATAATTATAATTTTTATTATTATAGTAACATTAGTAATTATCATTATTAACCTGAATATATAATGATAATTAAATGTAAAGTAAATTTATTATTTATCACCTCCAAAAATATTTTTACAAATTTACATTTAAACCAATTCATACGTATAAAAGCACTTTTATGTTAACCTATTCAAACATAAAAAATAGAAAAATATTTTTTTTAAGTATTTATTTAAAACTTAAAAAAAACACTTTTTTTTTTTTTAATTCAATCCAGCCCAAATTCATGAATCTTCGTTTTTTTTTCAGGAAAACCCAAAAAAAAGTCATGAATCTTCTTTTTTTTCATACAACACCCTTTAACTCATGAATATTTTAATTTTGTGAGGACTACATTTCAGCTAATTAACAATTAAAAAAATCAGGAATGGAGAACCTTCACAGAGAACTCCTTGGCGGCTCTCACGGAGTCACGGTGGATTATATTTATCAAAAGCTAGTGTATCATAGGTAGCTATATATTATTACCGCAGGTGCACCATTTCCTTATTATAATCACTTTGTTCATTCATTGTTTTTCTATTAAGAAAATTCCACGCTAGCATAGCGTCAAGATTTAACTCTTCAAATGCAGTGTGTTTTGGTGCTAATTCTTTTATTAGTGATAATATAATAAATTTGTTTTCAGTTAGTATTCTGTTTTAAAGTGCTCATTGTCCTTCAAAAGAATAGATATATTATAAAATGTACAATTTGATTCTAATTTATTTAAAAAATTAATGGTGCATGCCCCTGAAATAAAGATGGGTGATTTGTAAAATTTAAAACCCATATTAACTAATAATTACATGTTTTTATATCAAACACAAAAACAATTACATAATTTAAGTTAAAAAAGAAAAACATATTGAACAGTGATTAAATATCATCTCATGCGGAAAATCAAGATATCATCCCATATTAAATTGTGTTAATTATGCTTATTTTAGTTTACCCAGCGCAGCAATTTTTAGTTTATTTAATTTAGTTCACAAAGAGAGAACTTTTAATTCCACACCAAACTCAACTTAAATAAATAAAAATAAATTAGAAACAAAACACACACACACACACACAACCGCAAATGTATGTCATTCCTCTCGCTAAAAGATCATTTTTTCCCTCTCAATAACCAGAATTGACAAAAACTTTTCCTGAGATAAAATCTCCTGATTCATCACCACAAGAATAAGAACTTAATCTACACAGTAAAAAAAAAAAAAGGGAAAAAAAGGGTGGCGAACTACTTATATTATATTTCTGCAACAATAAAACAGAAACATGTATGCTCTGCCAGCTTAGACAAGGGAAGAACTTGCTGGTTATCTTTAAAAGCATTTCGGGCATAGGTTATACAGGGGCATCCTCGAACATTCCAGAGATTTCGGCAATCCTATTGCAAATGGCTCAGGACTGTTGTTCAATGCCTAGATGAATTACTTATCTCCGCCAAACATGCCCATCATGTCCTTCGAGCCCATCTGTTTCATTAAACTCTGCAGGCCACCCATCCCACCAATCTGCTTCAGCATCTGTGGAGGAAGGACCTTGCTCATGTGCTGTGCGTTCATGTTCCGTGACAAAGCACTCATTTCGCCCTTCTTTGGGATCTTCAGGCCCTTCATCTTGCCCCAGATTTTGGCTAGGCGCTTGTACTCTTCAAACATATCCATAACGTCCTTGACAGGACGACCGGAGCCCCTGGCTATCCGCATGATTCGAGACTCATTCATAAGCTTAGGGTTTGTACTGTCAAGCTCTGCATTTACGATACATATTTACCTTCAGATTCAAGTCCACAGAACTAACAATGTTTAGCCATGATTATAAGTTTTGCCTTTAAACAACATTCATATATATTACTTTGAAACACACACAATTAGCAATACCTGCATTTGTCATGGAATCCATCATGTGAATGTATCGCTTGATCTTAGCCTGGCTTTCCTTCTCATGACCCTTCGGCATTAATTCTGCACTAAATCCAGGTAACATAGAAAATACCTGGAAATGAAATGGCATGCTCAGAGTTGATTTAGAAAGAAAATGATGCAGATCTTATCATGTAATTAAGATAGGATCTACGGTAGCAATAACAGATAAGTATCAATGGGGAGGATAATGCCTTTTTGAAAGAAAGAAAAGAAAATTCTCAATCAAGATATAAGGAAAGAGCCAATGTGGAAACATAAAAATACTTAAGAGAGTGTTGACTATCAGAATGCACATGATCAATACAGAACTTATCAAAATTTCGAAAGAGAGCCCAATAACTAGTGAATAATGCATAAAGATGCATAAAGATGATTGTCACTGTGATCTAGATGAATAAACATAAGAATTCAATGAGGCATACCTGGCCAATAGGACCCATTTTGAGTATATTTTGAAATTGTTCATACATAAGCCTTAGAGTAAAACTACCCTCAGATAGTTTCTGCAAAAGCTCAGGCTGTTGATCAGTAGGGACAACTTCATGGATTTTATCCATAAATCCAGACAAGTCACCCATACCTAGAAAAGGAGGCATGCATGCTCGTAATTGCATATATGACTGCAATAACATTAGAAGAAAGGATGCAACAGAATAAGTAATAAATCACCTAACAGACGGCTGACAAATGGTTTGACATCAAAAACTTCAAATTCATCCATATGCTCTCCAGTACCAATAAAGATGACTGGACTTTTTGTGGCTGCAACCCTGCACATAAGAACAACAAAAAAAAAACATGTTTAACAAGAACTTATCTGGTTTAATAAAATTCTTAATTGAAGGACTCACATTCTTGTCGAAAATAGACCAAAGATACAGAAATAAACTGAATACAGCATTACAGTAAATGCAAAGCATTATTAGCAAAAGACAAAAAGTGCCAGACTGAATAAATAGTCATATTAATCAGAGGAAATAGAATAGAGTGCCAATAGGTAAAGTAAGCTTGCAATGTCTTAACTTCCTCAAGATGTTCGTATCTATGTAAAACATTCATCTCTAAACAAAGACATTACTTTACTTTATTCATTTTGTTAAATTCAAGGTTACAGGCACTCACTATGGTGGATTACTATTTTAGTCCGTCACACAGAGAGCCTTCTGTAAATTCACCAGAATGAGAGAAAAACCAACTTTCCCATTTTATCATGCTAATTAAATTTCTTCAGAAATAAAATTCTAATTATCTCTGTTATTTTCCAAAACATAAAGCAAAATTCATAAATACTAAAACAGACTTTAATATTGCAGTCTATCAAGTCATTTTAGTTTTTGAGCAATCAAGTTCCGATTCTGATTTTTGCTCTTGTACACAGTTGTTGAAGATTTTTTATTGCTTTATTGCAAAATATTCTAGCATTACAAGCAATGTCAATCCCTCACATCATGGGTAACCAAAATCAGTTCTGTCTGGGTAGTCAATTGATTTATTAAAAGATCTTCTAAATTCTAGAGGACAAAATGTTGATATTTATTGTGTATATCAAATACTTATTTCTAACTTAAGAAACAAGCATGAAGTTACTCTTTTGAAACATTAGAATTCAATAAGCAATTACATTTACAAGAATAAAAATTCATAACTCCAGTTAAGTATATGAACTAATATTTCGTAAAACATTATAGAAGATTGGTAGCACATCTAATTAGCCTTTTAATTTGTCTTCAATCACGCCCACTACATTAATATAACTTTCTGACAACTCCCTCTTCTATGTTTGCTGAGTAAAGATCATCCTAGGTAGTTGCATGTGCACTTTAGTGGACATCTTTTATTTTCCTAAAGTGCTATCTTCAATTTAGAATATTTCACAATCAAAATAGAGCTTTTATATTAACAAGCTATCTGGAGAACTCCTTAACTTTCATAACTTCTAGCTTCCAAATGATTTCCATAATATACCTCAAATATTATTGAAACATCTCACAACATTGTTCCTCCTATTCTTCAGTTTTGATAAAATCTCTAGAATGATATGCCCACAAAATTCATGTCAAGGGCGAAGATCAAATTCAATCTCTGTAACAAAGACTCAAATCTGATAGGCTTCAGGTCTAGAACTGAAGTTGGTCAAAATATACATACCAAGACAGGAAAGCTTAATTCAATGCCAGCATAGCAACAAAATTGTTTCTAACAGCTGCTCTTCCAAAATTGCTTTTGAACTGCAATATTATTGCTCAATAACAATCTTCATTTGCCAAAACTTCCTCACTTCTCATGATAATTTTCAAAATGGCCTTTAAAGAAAAAAGCTAAACTTGTTTCATTACAAGGAATGTGACCTATAAAAATTGAAGGTAAGACTAGTCTGAATTTTTTTTTTTTGGTCCCTGAATATCAAACAAGATTTTAAGAATACCATATTTGTTTTTAAGCAGTTATCCTACACCCTGATATAGTGAAATTAGGTGCATAGAACGTGTTAAACATCTATTCAAATAGATAACACAATATCTTGATCTGGGTCTGCATGCAATGATCAAATCCAGTTCTATATACAAGTCTAGGAAGCCAAATTAAAAGTGACATGGTTTGGTTTTGGATCAACTCCAAAAACCATGGACAGAAACAAATGTATATCCAACTGAACCTGAATTCAGCTTTAGCAGGCTTTGAACTCAACTGCTTTCAAATCAGGGTTGTATAAGGTTGCTTGATACATAGTTCACAAAAACACCAAATAGCTAAATATGATGCAGCTTTAGTGGTCAAATATACTAACCAAAGTATACTAACGTAAATGTGACCAAACCAATGAAATATTGAATTCAGCTAAAAACATGAAGGCAAACTTAATATTAAGCTCATGTTTGATGCATTCACCAAAAGAACAAAATAATATTCAAGTCAGATACCTATATGGTAAACATAATTAAATGTTTAAAATGAAATTAGTACTTACGCACTAAGGGCACCGCCTCCTTTAGCATGACCATCCATTTTGGTAACAATCACAGCACCTACTGCAACACTTTGCTTGAATGCTTGTGCTTGATCAAATGCAGCTTGACCAATACTGCTGTCCATGACAAATATCACAAGATCGGGTTTCTGGAATAACAGAAAGAACAATTAATTCTGCAATTAAACATATTTAAACACAAATTTTAAAGACATATAGCATATCTACCGTTGCTTCAGAAACTTGGCGCATTTCTTCAAAGAGAGCAGCTTCCTGCTTGTGTCTTCCACTAGTATCTACGATAATAAGATCACAGTTTTCTTTCTTAAACCTTTCTACACCCTCAACAGCAATTTTTACAGGATCTGATTCAGTATAGCTGCAAGGAAAATGATCATAAAGAAATTTCAAGCATCAAATCAAACATCAACTTAATTAAAAATTACCTCCAGCATGCTGTTAAAGTTTTTACATAATTTACACAATCACCATACATCTTTTTCCACAAAGAATATATAATACCTTCCATAGAACGGAATTTTAGCCTTAGTAGCATTTTGTTTCAGCTGATCAAAAGCACCTGCTCTGAACGTATCCGCACAAACCAATGCTGGCTTCCACCCTTTCTTTTGATGATAATATGCGTATTTTGTACAGGTAGTAGTTTTTCCAGAACCTGCAAATACAGTTAAAATTGGAGAGTAATCAGTAAGCAGATCAGATCACAAACAAGAGCAGCAATAAATCAAACACCAAATGTTTTTAACTTCCATTTTTCAAAAAATAAAGAAAAGAAAAAAAAAGAGAAAATTTAACTTCCAGAAAATCAAATGTAACAACGTGCAAGACTAATATTGGTGTACATGCTTATAAGTAATATGACAAGTATAAAATTATCATAGTAGGACTGAAGTACCAAAGTCAACCACACAGAAGGCCGCAGATGATACTGAGAGATAACTTATTAATTTCTATCAAATGCACATCAATTACAAATAAAACTACTCATCTTTATTTCAATATAAGGGATCTTTTTTGTTACCTTTACAAATAATAATCAAATAGATTTTGGGTTATCACAATTAGAGTAAATTCATCATATTAAAGTTAAGACCTATAAAATGGCCACTGAATAAAATCTTTCAAATTTTTAACACATTATAAATATAAGTAAACAACCTAATTACCATTTAGAGTATGGGTATTCACTGTCAATAATGTGTACAGGAAATAGACAAGATATACTTCTGAGCTCTCTTGCATGAAGTCCATTTGATTTTAGAATCAAAACTATGCTACACAAAATTAACAGCATACTTATGAGCACACTTAAATGAAACCATGTGTTTTTTGTGTCAAAACTGTGTTGCTGCATGATAATTTGAATCGAGGTGCCAATTCTTTCTCAGGAAACAAGAACAAAGCAGTGCTAAAATGTGCTTATCTATCTATCTATTTAGATACCCCAATTATTCTTTGCAAAGACTTACACAAACCTTGAGCATATATCACAAGCATTTTGTTTTTCCTTCAAACAGAAGATAGATTCTTACATAATCCAAAGGATCCCTGCGGGTATCGCCATGGGAGTGGAATCCAACCATAAATTATCAAAGTTCTCTCTTTGGAGACATCCGATAACATTAGGACGATACAGAGTAAATTACCAATATTTGCAAAATGGATCGTAACAGGGCAACTAGTATGTACGGTATTACAACCAGCACAATTCACTCAAGTGAGGAGGCAGAGTAAGTCAAATTTATCTTTCCTAAAAATCTTGTATTCACCTATCAAAATAAGTAGTCCCTGCAACATTTTCCATGTATCCCTTTATATAGTAGTGTAGCCCATGGTGTACCTATCTAAAAACCGCTATGGCAAGCCTAACATCAATCTATAATCTATGGGCACTAATTAAATCCAAAGTCTTCTTGAAGACAACCAGGTTGAGACAAAATCCACGTGATTGTACCGTTTCTGGTAGTTTTCTCATCAATTCTATTCGTTGCCCCACCTTCTAAAGTCAAATGCTATTATACATAAATAGCATCCTCAGTTGATATTTAATATCATAAATATTATATTAGTTTACAATTGTAGTCTGCCCAGTAAGCAGCAGCTTAAAAATTGGCAAACATTGATAATAATAATGTCATCAACTATTTTCATGCCAATATAGAGAAAGTAAACAAAAGTTCAAACCAGTTTGAAATTGCCCCAAAAAAAACCCAAAAAAAAATAATAATAAATAAATAAATTCGATGTTTAAAATAGGTTACAAAAGAAGAGGTCTTATGGTTCTTACTTCCTTATTATGCAATAAGCATGCAAGTAGTAAGTGCAACTTCCATATTCAATCAACATCTTTCAACATAATCATGAGGTGGTGCTTTCTATTAAGTTCTGTAAATCTTGTTGAAGTCTCTTCGATCATTTTTTTTTAATTATGTTCCAAAAATCCAATTGACCAATCTAAATCCTATACTAAGACTTCAAAACCATCAAAAACCATCAAGATAAAAAATCTACTCATATACAAAAGAGCAAAAGCATAGATCAATTCATGATCAAATTAATTTGTTCCAGAAGTCCTTTGAGTTCTCTAGAGGGGAATGTTTTTAACAATTATACTAAAGAAAATCACAACATAAAGAATAATCATGATTGTGCAAAATATGGAAGTTCAAACCCCCTAGGTCTACCAATGGGAGTCAAACCAAACAGTTTATCAAAGGCTAACAAACAGATTGACACATTCTTTTCATATACATCTAAAGGGTGACCAACATCATTCATTTTCATTGTATTGGCTGGCCTAACTTTTAAATTCCCAGGTGTTATAATGACTAACAGTGAACATAATCTCCCAAAGCTTTAAGTTTATCAGATAAACACCTAATAATTTTGCAAGCATTTCTTGTATTTACAACCATTGACCAGTAGAGTAACACTTTAAAAAAAATCTATCATGCTACTGTCAAATCACATGTCCTAATAGTTCTTAGTATCTCTCAACAAATCAGGAGAATGAATCACCAGATCAATTTAACTCTGAAATTTTCAACTTTAGAAAATGCATAGTTTGTCCTTAAGTGTTAAGGTTAGTTTCACATAATTGGGTTTTTATTTCATTTCATAAATAAGAATCCTTATAGTAAAAATGTTTCTAAAACTTGCCTTGTAGACCCACAAACATGATAACACTCGTCTTCCCTTTCTTGGGTGAGAAGGAAGGCTTTCCCGGATCTAACATTTTGCATAACTCATTAAATATTGCCTGCAAAAGAAAGCATTGATTTGTGACAACCAAAAACAAAAGTATAACAGAAACCAAAACATTTCAAGAAATGATTTTTACACTAGAAAAACTAAAGTCTACAAAAAGCAAGGGATTCTCATTGATCATTATATAAAGAAATATGAAAACATTGTCATAATATTCCACCAAAACAAACACCAGATAATTACAAAGTCAGTCTTAAAAAAAAAGCTGAACAAGGAAATAAAACATACCACAATAATAAAGTAGATCCAAAGCTTCACTTTTGAAAATTATGAACTACCCAATCATAAGATGCCAAAATGCAAAATCAGAATGAATATAATATAAAAGCAAAGGAGCATACGATAATGGATTATCAAAATACCTAAGTACAATCCAATAAACCATTTGAACCTTCTAATCATCCTATGGTATTCAGGTTAAACTTGCATATGGCTAGATTGCACAATTGTTAAAAGAACCAAACAGATTAAGTTACAAATTACTCAAAAGCTCATCTTTTTGTCCCCTTTTCTATAATTAATTTTACTTTGTCATGGAATAACATTGTTACAATCAACATTATTGGAAATAACTTGGGACTTGATAATTACCTTCCAATTAGAAATATGAAGTTTATTAATAGTATTAAACAAAATTTCATAAAATATGTGATAAAATAATCTATTCATTCAATAGATTTGTCTGAATCACCAAGTTGCCAGCTGAATTCAACATAAAATTCATGGAAATGCATAAACAACGCACAGTACAAAGGCCTGATTGAAATTACACAAAGACAACATATTGTATCTGCATAGATAACAAACTGTGGTGCACTTGCTAAAGAACATGCTCAACTGTTTTTTATGACATTTGATTATGCAAAAAATGGTGACTTGCTTTATGGTTGTTCTTCTTTTACAATTCCTTCATGAGCGTATCCATGGCCAAAATGTTAGACATGACACTTGATGGGAAATAATGTTATTATCTATAGTTAATCCAACAGTAGTGGTGGCTTAAAACAACATGAAAGTCAGATCGAGGTCTACATAGGAAAAACCAACCACTATCACTGATGAGGTATGATATTTCACTAATATGGATGTTATCATGCATCTCCTCAACATATACTGTCCAATAAAGGTCAACAACTAAATAGACCTCCAATTGCACAAAATTTTAGTGTTAACTACCATCAAAAGTAAATTTTGATGTATAGTTTATAATCTATATTTTGAGCCTCTCCTAGACAGTCATATATTCTTTCTAATCACAAAACAGTCCTCGGCAAAAGCACATTTAGTGGTAAGTACTGTTCCTAAGGTATAGTAATATAATGCCCTTACATATTAAGTGTAAGATAACACCACATGAGTAAAAAGAAGTTGTTTCAATTTGCATATTTAAAGGAAGAACCTATAAAATTAAGTTGTGAAGATGCTCATCATTTAGCATTCACTAAACATGATTAACTAATTAAGCGTTCAACATCAAGATAATAGATGCTGATTGAGCAAGTAAATATTTCATTAAAAGTTTAAAGAGACTAGAATGATTACCCTCAACCCACTCCCTGCCAAGCAACCAACCCTGCTTCTCATTGGCAATTTGAGAACCTTGGGAGTCTAACATGTTTATCAACGGTGTAAAATACTCCCCAACCAATTATTGGCACCCCAGTCATTTAGCCCAGGCAGTAACTTTCACTACTTTTTTGGAGGAAAAAAACATGGTGACTCTACAATACACCTCAAAATCCTAGACAGAGCAATGAAACATGAAGTAAGAAGAAACTATGGCATTAACATCCAAATCCACATAGCATTACAAATCACAACCTGGAAGCCTCCCCAGCCACAGCCCTAGACTCCAGTACCAAAATTGCCTTTGATACCACACATCAGGAGCCCCAATCCTATGCCCTCAATTCAGCACTTGAACAACAATCAAACAGAAACCTTGTCATCCACACCCATAAACCAACCTAGATCCATCCGCAAACCTAACCCTAAACACCACCATCCAATATCCTTCCAAACACGCAAGATATCTCATACAATTTAGAACACCAATTGCAATTAGAATACAGAGAAAAAACGAGAAAAACAAAGTTCACCTGCTGGATGATGCGCCGTTTGTTATGCCCTGCCGCGAGGTCATCCAAATTAACTATGCGCTTGATATTCGACTGCATATCGCGCACCATCTTGAACTGGACATCAGCCTGAAGAAGCGCGCGAGAGATCTCGTTGAGGCACTCGCTGAGCACCTTCTCGTCGATGATCGTCGCGTTGCTCATCTGCTGCAGGGCGCGGGAGATGCTCCCGCCCAACTGTGCGAGCACCATCGTTGCCGATACTGAGTGGGATGCCGGAGAGGAAGAGGAGAAGGACGACGGTTTCGATCGCACGATTTCTCACCGCTGTTCCCAAGAGCGAAGATGCAAGCTTACGGGAACGTCTGCAATCCTGCGGTGACTCGTTTTGGGGATATTCTGGGACGGTGCGGTCCGGTTCGATTTTCGAATCGGTTTTTCTGGACCGGAGAATGAGTTGGGAAATAGTTCTATTTTAATTTCACATGGGAGTATTATTATTATTATTATTATTAGGAAAAATTACTGTTCACCCCTTGAGAATTTCAAAATTTTCTAAAAACCCCCTCCAACTTTTGCACACCCCGGACAGCCCTTCCTTTATAGTTTACATTCCTTTTCATCCCCTATCAGTCACTTTAAGTGGGTCCATATTATGAAATTTCATTTTTGCCCTTGTAAATGGCGGGAAAAATACCGCCCAATCACATCATGCCAGACCTTTTATGCATACGACTGTGTATTTTTTTTGCCTTATTGTTTAATTATCTCAGTCTCTGCTTAACTCAATCAAGTTTTCATTTAAAACAGTCTTTTCCGTTTAGATTATTATGTTTCTGTTTAAAATTTTGATCACACTAGTTAACCATAGAACAACCTAAACATCTTAATACCCAAAAAAACAACAAGCTAAATCCATTCTTGAGAATTAATATTCTTTCACATGATCCATCTATCAATTGAAATGGATGTTAAATTCATGTTCATGAATGTTAGAATATTTGATAGTAATGTATCAATGATCAAAATCTTATTATATAATAACATTTATTAAAATTTAAAATTTTTTAAATAAAATATAATTAAATTTTTTATGTTTATCTAAATATCTAAAATAAATTCAACAGTATTTACAAAGTTTTAAGCAGAAAGATAAGTTTTTAAACGGAAACCTCAATTCTTAAACAGAGAGATATCACTTGTTAAACAAAGACCGAGTTTCTTAAACAGAACCGCAATATTTAAACGGAGATATACTTTTTTAAAATAAAACTAATTTTTTAAACGAAAATTTCATTTGTAAAACTACAACCATATCAAATGAAAGGGAAAACTTATATTATAAACATTAAACAAATCGTAACAATTGAAAAACTATTTCGATCTTGTACACATACGAAAATGTAAAACAGAACAAAACTGTCTATGATGCCTTGAATCAAGTCTTCAATCTGTGGCGAGTCGACTATATTGCGCTTCGCAGAGCTGTACGGTATATCATATACTGTTCTTCCAAATCCTAATAAAATTCTGATTTCCCCAAAACTTTTTGTTCTTGGTTGTTCATATGTGTCTTTGCGATCAGGAGATTACAAAAACCCTATCAAATGATGTTGTCATTGGAATTCAGTCAAGGTCTACACTACCAGTGTCAAGTAGCATCACCATTAACTAGGTTTACCGCCATAATCACAAGCCTATGACAATAACAACACATTTAGCAGTATTCACAAATTTTTAAACAGAAATATAAGTTTTTAAAAAGAAACCTCAATTCTTAAACAGAGAGATATCACTTGTTAAACAGAGACTGAGTTTCTTAAACATAAACCGCAATATTTAAACGGAGACATACTTTTTTAAACATAACCCTCAATTCTTAAACAGAGATATATCACTTGTTAAGCAGAGACTGAGTTTTTTAAACATAAACCTCAATATTTAAACGGAGACATACTTTTTTAAACATAACCCTCAATTCTTAAACAGAGATATATCACTTGTTAAACAGAGACTGAGTTTCTTAAACATAAACCGCAATATTTAAAAGGAGACATACTTTTTAAACAAAAACCCTCGACCCTTTCCTTCCTCAATTTCCTCAACTTGATCACTGATCTCCAACCCATAAACAACTTTCCCAACAGCACTCCCAACCTCACCACCACGAACATCAATTACCATCTCCACTTCATCACAAGATTCAACCTTTTCCAACCGATCAACATCACCAACCTATCCACTGCCAGCACGAACTCCGGCCACCACTTCACTGCACTCGAAACTTCTCTCTTTTACCATCTCCATCTTCAGATCACCCCCATCTTCCTGTTGACCATCAATTTCAACACTCTGCCGCTCACCTCCGGCATCATCACTAGCATCAGCACGATCAGCTTCTTCTAAATCTGAAAGGGTCGTGACTAGGGCTTCCACCGGATCAGCCAGGGATGGTTCCGGGGGGTCACCCCAGGAGTTGAGATCGAGGCCACATGCCTCATCCATGAAGAGAAGAAAAGCAACCATTGTTACAAGAATGACAAAGCTTGCCATGATGTTGTTTGTTTGCATGCATGCATTGCATGACATGGCATTGCATGGGAGACGGTGAGGGTCTTTGAAGAATGTGAAGCTTTAAAGTGGCATTAAATGAATCTCTTCTCACTTTGGATGTAAAGTGAATCATCATTAATGTGTTTGAGCGGAAATATTTAAACAGAAACCGCAATATTTAGGCGGAAATATAAGTTTTTAAACAGAGAGATATCACTTGTTAAACAGAGACCGCGTTTCTTAAACAGAAACCACAATATTTAAACGGAGACATACGTTTTTAAACATAAACTTTAATTCAATGATGAGGGTCTTTGAAGAATGTGAAGCTTTAAAGTGGCATTAAATGAAGCTCTTCTCCCTTTGCATGTAAAGTGAATCGTTATTAATGTGTTTGAGTTGACCAAGATGATCATGATGTCATTAGGACTTAACCACATTAAATAAAGCTTTTATCCCTTTGCATGTTAAGTGAATCGTCATTAATGTGTTTGAGCGGAAATATTTAAACAGAAACCGCAATATTTAAGCGGAAATATAAGTTTTTAAATGGAAATCTCAATTCTTAAACAGAGAGATATCACTTGTTAAACAGAAACCGCAATATTTAAACGAAGACATACGTTTTTAAATAGAAACCTTAATTCAATAATGATGGTCTTTAAAGAATTGAAGCTTTAAAGTGGCATTAAATGAAGCTCTTCTCCATTTGCATGTAAAGTGAATCGTCATTAATGTGTTTAAGTTAACCAAGATGATCATGATGTCATTGGGACTTAATCACATTAAATGAAGCTCTTCTCCCTTTGCATGTTAAGTGAATCGTCATTAATGTGTTTGAGCGGAAATATTTAAACAGAAACCGCAGTATTTAAGCGGAAATATAAGTTTTTAAACGGAAACCTCAATTTTTAAACAGAGAGATATCACTTGTTAAACAGAGACCGCGTTTCTTAAACAGAAACAACAATATTTAAACGGAGACATACGTTTTTAAATAAAAACCTTAATTCAATGATGAGGGTCTTTAAAGAATGTGAAGCTTTAGAGTGTCATTAAATGAAACTTTTCTCCCTTTGCATGTAAAGTGAGTCGTCATTAATGTGTTTGAGTTGATCATGATATCATTGGGACCTGATAACATTAAATGAAATTCTTCTCCCTTTGCATTTAAAGTGAATCGTCATTAATGTATTTGAGTTGACCAAGACGATCATTTTGCATATAAATAGATATACATGTAAGCACGTTTCTTTCAAAGTAAACACGTATATCATCAAATTTATGTTATTAAAGCACAAAAAGAAAATACTATAATACTCTTATTAAATCTATGCAAGTATAAACTTAACCACTCACTGCACTAGTCATCTCGTCTGGATATGCTCACTGATCGGCAGTTTCCTTCCCCTTGGAGGATGTCTCACCACCTAACAATCAAGCAAAGAATCCAAGAACCATAAACACAAGAATGGAAACTAAAATTCATGCCAATGCAATGTTACATGTCGAACATGTAACCCTTAGGGTTTTTAGGGCAAAACGGCGTCATTTTGGACCCAAACGACATCAGAATGAAGTAAAACTAATTCCAAAGAATTCCAGGTAAGAAGGGCTTCGATTTGGATCAAAGAAATATCAGAAAAGGCTCAAAATTCTTGGTACTACAGTAACTTCGAGGTTGCTACAGTAATTTCATGTTTTGCTACATTGGCCGTCCCTTATACAAGTATTTTCTGCTGAAATACAACCTCTAACAACAAATTTTTTTTACAGACAACCACAAGAATGGATAGCAAGAACAATGGCTCCATTTTGAGCCTAAAAACAACCAATTCCATAGGTATTCGAGGTTTTTCAAAAACTTTTAAAACAATGAAATACTAGGAAAATACGGAATGAAAACCTTAGATCCAAGCCTTACCGAATTCAGGAGTGGGGAGGATGAGTTTTGGTACTTTGGTTCACAGGAAAAGCTCGTCGGAATTTTTTTTTTTAAATTGGGTGTTCGGCCGGTGAAGTAGAAAAAAAAAAGAAGAAAGAAAGAAAGGAGAAGAAGGTCAGGTGGCTTCTCTCTCTTTTTTTTTCGTTTTTAAGGGAAAAGACCAACTTGCCCTTCTGATAAAAGAATAAAAGTAAATGGATCCAAATGACGGAATTGCCCCGGTTTTCACATGAAAGCTACTATGCAAACATGCAAAAATGCCACTACTGCTAAATGACCAATTTATTCCTAATGCATGCACAAAAATCTAAAGAGGTCTGAAGTCTAAATCAGGACAGGGTACAACAGACCTAATGGGAGACGGAGTGGTTAACCATGTATTTGCCCTTGATCAAGAGGTGTGTAGAGCCTTTAACAGGGTTTAGGAAGGGTGATACCTTCATTTATGCGAGAGACCCGAGGCCACCACACGGGGGTCTCGATGGCCAACACCAAAGGGGGGGCAACATTCTGGATTTTAAAACGTTTAAACCACTTTGGTGGTATCGTATCTAATCGTAGCCACGATTAGCTCTAGAATTATTTGAGGCCAGCCAATGTTTTGAAATGTGTTTAAATGTATGGAAAATTTTATTTGCGCGTTTACTGAGAAAACATATTTCAACTGATAAGCTGTTGAATTTCTCGGAATTCTTTTATATATTATTTTTAGTATGATAATTACTATTTGAAATTTTTATTACTTTGTTATCCCTCTCTCTGCCTCTCTCTCATATTACAACGTTGGACTTAGTTGTGCTGGGCAATCTTTAGAATGGCATGTGTCCCTTCCGGTTTCTAGGTTAGTTTACCTGTTGGCATGTAATATGTATGGATCCACTAGACCTGATTTCTATGTTATGTTCTTATATTCGTACCATTTGGTTGTATTTTGAAACTACAAGTTTTATGTTTTTAGGGACTCTAGTGTAAAAAATTCTATTATACTTTTATTGTCGAGTTTATCTCTTTCATTTTAGTAAGATTGTGATAGTAGGTTTATAATAAGCCTTACGGCGACTAGGATGTGGGGCGATGTGGGACCCTCTCTTTATTGTCGTGGAGATTGCCATGTGCCCGGCTAAAGTTGGGGCGTGACAAATGTGCTAGTCTTATGGAAACTCTCGAGATGCAAAACAATGTAACGGGTAGAAGTTTCCAATATTTTGAAAATGGATGCCTCCGAAAATAACAATAGTGTATTTCATTGTCAATTTAACACCGTCAACAAGCCGTTGGAGTGGGAGGTTAGAATGATAATAAAGAAGGGGGGATTTTAGGCATATGGCGAAATCAAAAGGTTTTTTATATGTTAAAGTGTGGGATTTTTGAACAATTTAATTTCATGACTCCAGTATGAGAATAGTTTAGAAGGTCATCTGAGTCCTTGAAAACAACAAGTTGAATAATTTAACAGTAAAATTTTTTATATGAAAAAAAAATAAAACAACAATGATATGATGTATTCAAACTTCAACGATTCAAATTTCAACTCATACAGGTTGAAGGTATAAGTGTGGTCACTTATTAATTTTTTTTTTTATAAGTTCAAAAAAGTGTAAAACATAATAGAAGTTAAGCATGATTGCACTTATAATTTATTTTGCTTTATTTTATTAATTTATATATTTGTTCAAGAAAAAAAAAAATTATTTATCTTTTCTTGTCTAAAAATCGAGTTGTTCACTCATCCCGTCGAAGCTATTGAAAATCTCTCCATTCTCAGCAGCCCTAATTCCTCTCCAAGCCCTCAGAGACAAGAAGAACGAAAGAGCTGCATTGCTGCCATGGAGGCATTGGCCAGTGAACACTGCTGAAAATAGTGCCCCGGTGATTTTGGATCTACGCTTGTTTCCTCCAGCAGCCGATCTGAGTGTCCGCCATTTTGTCAATCATGGTATGTTTTGCTAACCAGCTCTAAATGTCGTGCAAAAGCAATGTCTGTCCTTGCTTCTAGGGTTCGAGTTGGATAATGGTGAGTTCTTGTTGAATTGCGGTTTTGATCGGAGATCATGTTGTCTGTAGGAGAAGGAAGCAAAGAAGGAGGCTTTTAGGAAGTATTTAGAATCTAGTGGAGTTCTTGATGCTCTCACGAAAGGTTTTCCCATTTTTCTCCTTTGTATTTGTTTTTTTTTTCTCATTTCCTGATTGAGTTTTGGTTGTTGTCTTTATTGCATTTCATTTCATTGACTATGTTTGATCCGTTGCTTGTAGTTCTTGTGGCATTGTATGAGGAGAGTGACAAACCAAATTCTGCGATTGAGTGAGTTATCTGAAGTTTGTTTAATTGGTATATGTGTTAATTTCTCATATTTTCAGATTGAATTGCATTTATTAGTTACGCTTGATATTATTGAATAGTGCCAGAAATATGAGTTATCTGAATTATTCTTAATTGCTATATGTCTTAACTTCTAATATTCAGATCAAATTGCATTTATCAGTTATGTTTGATATCACAGCTTGATATTATTGAATAATGCCAGAAAGGTGAGTTATCTGAGTTATGTTTATTTGCTCTATGTGTTAACTTCTAATACCCAGATCAAATTGCATTTATAAGTTATGTTTGGTATCGCAGCTTGATATTATTGAATAATGCCAGAAATGTTTCTACTTGTTCTTATCTTTCACATGAATTTTCACAAATTAATATGCATCATTATTATTTGTTAAGATTTTCAGGTGCATTGAATGAAGGAAACAAATCTGGTTCTGTTTTAAATTTTATCCAACAAAAATTAGGTGGGCCATCGATCTCTGATTATGAAAAGCTTCAAGCAGAGAAGTCTGATTTGCAGTTAAAGTATGATGAACTCTTGGCACATCATAGAGAAACATGTAGGAGGGTAGAGTTCTAAACCTTATAGTGTAAAACTCTTGCTTTTTACTTTTATTTCATTTGAAGATTCTATTTTCTATTTGATGATTACTAATTCTTCTTTAGTGAAGATTTCTATTAATATGACATATAGAAACATGTATTTGATGGAAAACTTCTTCATCTCTTGTTTGATATTTATTAGAGATTATTAGTATCCTTTCATCATAGTTGCCCAATATAATGCTTCATTCTCACCTTTTAAAAACAGTTTCAATGTGTGCAGACCATTGGAAATGAAATTGCATATAAGTAATTAATTCATGCCTGAGATTCTTGGAATGACAATGACATTCAAGTTTAAACTTAAAAACCTCCTGTGAAAATGCTCATTTTCTTGTAATTAATCAAGCCTCTATGATCTTGATAAGGTTACCAATAGTTAAGGATTGACAACTTACCCTTCGAAAGAAATTCTGTTTCTTATCTTCTTGGTCTTCTCATCTCTCTTTTTGTGATGACATTGCTCCTCTTTGTCATGACTTAGTACTTGTCAAATAGTAGTTGCCCTTTCTATGTGTACATGTGTGCAGTCATGCTTAGTTTTTCATTGCGTATATGTTTGGATGCAAATACTCATATGTTTCATCATTGTTAGCCAAGTTAACTAACCTTGGATTTGAAATTAATTATCGAATAAAATTTACCATAAAGGATTATCTTCACTTAGATGGGGGCGTTTCCATAGTCTTGGTGTGTATCATGCTTTCGAAACGCTACGGCCTTGTTTGGTACATGGGACAAATGGGGACACAAAAAACAATGACAATTTGATCTTTTGGTGCATTTGGCATAAAAAAAGTAACTATTTTCATTGGATAAAAACTTATCAATTTTATCCCATGGTTACCTGTGGGATAAATTTATCCTCTGTGTGACAACTTTTTGAAGTTAGCATTTCACCAATTATATGCTATTCTATCTATCCATTAATATACTTGCCATTTGCACATATACTCCTATGAAGCATAATGTTTTCAATATATAATTTATTATAATTATTTTTTTTTCATTTATTTATACATTTTTGGGTGACATATGTAAAACTCTAAAAATTATGTTTTTTCTTTCTTTTTCAGTTTTTTTGCATACATACCCTCATAAATATATGCAAGACAAGTTTGTCATTGATGTTTCCATGCAAAACCTTTATGTAAACTGTGTGTGTGTGCGCAACCTTATAAAAACTTATTTTTGCATACGTACACTTGTAAAATTTGAAATAGTATATAAACTTCTTTAAAAAAAATTTATTGCAAACTTACCCTTACAATGGTATACATGAAGCTAAATCCATTTTTAATATCTATGTATATACCCTGATAAGATTATTAAAAATAAAATTTACATTCTTAGGGAGCATATATATATATATATATATATATATATATATAACCTAGGATGTATATATTCTAAATTCCCTATTTGTCTCCTATTTCAAACATTTTTATATTGTCTCCTATTTTGAACTAATAATAACTAATAATTTTTTTTTGTTATTCATGAAATATATATTTTAGAACATCTTGTAAATATTTATCAGTGAAAAATATTGTCCAAACTAAGTTAATCCTTAAGAACTAAATGCTGACTGACCTACTTTTTTTGGTTACACCTTTTGAGGGTTCTATGTGGCATAATGAACATAGATTGTATGTTTAGATGATTCAAATAATTCTCAAAGTGGTTTTTTAGTAATTCTTAAAGCTATCCATCTTTGCTTATGAAGCTTGTTTTCTTGCAGTTGGTTTGCTAATTTTTAAGCGTTATTACTCCTATCTTTGATTAAACCAGTCACAAAAATCAAAATTATTGATGAAATTTCAAGGCATTTTTACTTATTGCAATGGGTTTAGCAATATAGTTTGATCTTAGTTTGGCAAAGTTTTATTTTGATAGGATCATTTATTCTGTTGCACACTTGGTTACTGCAAGCAGGGTAGGCCTATTTGCTTTTCTATTTTCATGACTAAGTACAGAAAAATGTACAATAAGAATTCATAATGTAAACCTAATAGTTAACTAATGTGATTGGCATGCAAAACAAAAGCACCATCCTATGATCAACACAGTAACTAGAAAGTGGGATGGAGGTACTTGTTATGTGCAAATGTTATGTATTAAGGTGAATGGGGATGGAACACCGTAGATGAATTTTGACATAGCCCTTATTCTATACCTATTTGTGCTTTTATGAATGCTTTACAAAGAGTACAACATGCAATTTTATAAGTTTAGATTTAGTAAAAACCAGGATGTGATGTTGGTTTTGGTATCTTGGTTAAATTGTCTGTCTTTAGATATTCAACAATGAGAATGAAAGAAGAAAAATGTTGAAGGGGAATTTGATTTGGTATCATGTGCCCTATGGAAGTGGTTTAGAAATTTAATGCCCTAGTCACCAAGGCTGGTGAAAAAGGATGTAGGATTAGTGAATTTGTTAGTCTACGAGGCTATGACAATGTGGTCCTAGGATCATTTGTTATATGGTAGACCCAAGTATGATGGATGAATGGCAACTGGTTTGTTAGGAAGTTCCCTTTTTGAAAACATAAAGTCAAGTACATAAAAATTAAAATTAAAATTAAACCCTTCATTGTCAGAATTTTAAACAGGAATGAGAGAAAGAGACATTCATATGAGTTAGCCGTTGTTTTGATATGCTCCATGGTTGATTGCTCATGGGAGAGCTTACTTCCATGTGTTTGTTGCTCCAAATCATGTGTTTGTGGGATTAAGGATCAAGCTCAACAAAATGACCAAGAGAACATTAATGGTACAAAAAGGATGGGGTGGATGATGTATGACAGAGATTAAGTTTGTTGATAAGAATATGGTTGGGGAAAACCAACATGCAGTGGAGAATATCATTGATAAGTAAAGTTTGCTACTAAGTGTAAATTTCAACTGGTGCTTGTTCAGCCCAATCTATGTGGTAGTTCTATTACTGGTGATTCTACTTCACATTTAGAGTGAAATCATAAAGATCTAAAGATTCCTTAGGAAACAAAACATTCTGGGATCAGTGGATCAAGGAAGTTGATAAAAATACATGTTTGTATAGGTTGGCTGGCATAAAAAGATTAAATTGCATACAGTTACTTAACTCCATGTGTGATTTTCTGTGTTAGTTGTCATGGTTTTAAATCATGTTGATAGGTTGTATCAATCAATAAAAGAGTGGAGGGAATCCTTAAGAAGGTGGTTTTACAGATTGAAGGAATCCACTCTTGCAAGGCTACTGTTGCTTCAGCAAATGTTGAATCAAAATGATGGTAAAAGGATACTTTCGTTGTCGAAGCAGTTGAGCATATCAATGGAATGGTTATGCTTAGTGTGTGGATAGATTTTCTATGAACTACTAGAGTTATTAATCGAATATTGCATAGATACTGTCCAGCATCTAATAGTGCAGGCTGATTGAGAATGTAGACATTATGGAGGTTTTTGAATATGTTCAATTTGGATCAGTAACAGGAAGAACCTTTCAATCAGATCAAGATCAATGGGGCATGCAAGTAACTAAAGCTAGCAAAGCACTGCTGATGGGATTGATGGTTCTTTCTATCTTTCTTTTAGAGGCCGTGGGTAATTGCCTCATTAGTTTGCCCTAAAGGAGAAGATTTGAAATCCTTGCATAATATAGACTTTCCACTATGTGCTTTCCGGGAACTCTTCTTTTAGTTTCAGTCGTGTAAGAGTTTTAAAGGATTTATGAGGATAATTTGCCAACAGATGGAGACCTTGGTTGCTTGAGTTGTCCTGTGAGTGTTGATGAGTCTTTATTAGGGGAAGATGGATGCCTTATTTTATAGTGGTGAACTCGGAAATCATCTATTCTTTTACAACTAAGAAATGGGAGGGTTGTTTGTTTAATATCGATATCCAAGGAGCTTATTATTGTGTCTGTTGAGCTTCTGTGATGCAGGTATTGTTGTCTGGAGGTCTTGTGCCAATATTCAATGATATTATCCTCTGGGTGTTCAAAAATCTTGTTTAGTAGGAAATTAGTGACATGGTTTAGAATGAGAATCCGTTATTCACATATTTTTCTTTGTTTTGCTCGTTTAGGATCTGCTCTTATAAAGAGAAAGGTTTCTGCATATCTAACTGAATTGATGAATAATTTCCAATTCTAATTATCGCATCCATATAGACTTACCAATAAGATGCATGGATATGGTGTAGTATCAGTATCTATCACAAATGATATTTTTTAGCATTTGACTTCTTATCGCTGAAAGATTTACAAGTACATTTGAAAGATATGGCAGAAAGTAGAATGAATAGTTTGATTATGGGTTTCTATGAATTCTAAATGGGTGAGACCACAATAAAAAAATGCTGAACAGGACAAAGGTAAGATCTTTATATCTTAATTGAAAGATGAGCTCCTTCTGACACTTGAATTGCCTTTCGTTACTATCAAACATAATAGTACTGCAAAGGCAATAACATCTTTCCCTTCCTTGTTTAATGTGATTTAGTCTTTGTAGTTCATTCTCTGGCCAGAGTTCATGTAAATTAAGTCAACAACCACCCCCTTATAATGAATTCGCTGGGTAAATGGCCTTATGCATTAACTGTAAAGGCAGAAATTATTCTTGCTCTCTTTTACTTATGTGGCATGTGTGCTGTTTGGTTTCTTCTTCCTTTTGTAAGATGTTTTCTTTCTTGTTCTTATTTTGGTCTAAATTTAGAAGAGATTCATAAGAAAGAACACTGAAAAACAAAATTTGGACCTTTTTCTAAAAGCTCTTTTCTAGTGCCATAAGAAGCTCTTTTTGTGTACTAAGAGCCGATATATCAATTGATTATCTTATTGCTCATGTAATTAGCATTGTAATAATAAATGTCCAATTTACATGTTTGCAGGCTTAATTCTACCATCTAACGGGTGCTTTCCTTGTTTCAGCTGGAAGAACTTAGAAACACACTACCCATGGGAATCTGCAAGGAGAGTGTAGATCGAGAGACAACGAAAGATGTAATGCCGATGATATGACAAAAGTCATCATTTGTTATCTATTCTGTGTTTGTGTTTAATAGAGATGGACTTACCATATTTTGGAATCAGCTTTTTCGTAAGGCATACCAATGTGTTAACTTCTCACAAATCTAAGTACTAAGTTTGCTTCTACATCCAAACCAGAGCTTGAGAGGTGGGTCTTTGTTTTATTTCTTGATCAAGGTTCTCAGAACAGATGAAGTTATTGTTGGGAAAAAAGACTGGAATGCTTACTTTTGTTATTGTAAAGTGATTCTTCTACTTTTTATAGAAGTAAGGCAAATCATCATGTAGTACTACTACTTTGGGTTGTCATTTTATCGACGCTAAATATCAATGTCTATGTTTTACAAAATTAATGGTTTTCATGTAATGGTGATTTAAGAAACATTGGTATAAAATGAGGAAAACATCTGTTGGAGAAGTGATTAGTTGGGGCCATTTTTTCATTCTGCCACTAACTTGATGGCCCTACTTTATTTCTGTCTAGTACCTCATAATTTTTGAAAAGATTTGAAAAACTATATATGTATGTATATATATTTTTGTTGGCGGGAGAGTGCTGTGGGATACTGAGAGTCTTATATAAAGGTTACTATTTCGTAAGAGGAGTTTTGTCATATACAAGAGCTTAAACTTGAAAGGACATAAGTTTCTATCACTTGGAGCAATTTATTTGTAGAAAAAAACATTTTCAAAATCTTATAACATGAGCCATGCCATGTTGATAAATCATTCAAAGAAATAATTAGTTTATGCATTTTTCAACCAAAGCGAAAGCCAAAGCTGATATGAATGTTGTCCAACTTCCATAATTGATCCCCGGCCATCAGAGATTAGTCTGTATTTTTTTTAAAAGTAAAAATTTGGGTAGGGTACTGTACTTTTGCTTTTTTCATTTTGGGTACTGCATTTTGATTTATTTCTTTTTTGTCACCCGACACTGATGTTATTTCACCGGAAGGATACTCTTCAGATTCCGGTGATTTTAATCCTACGTGGCCACCGGAAAGACACGTGGCTTATGATTTGGCAGCCTTTAATCCAACTTAGATGTGAGGGTTTGTGCTTAGGCCACATCATCATCCACCTCATATCTGTTTTCCATGATCCCGAAAACCTTCTCACTTTCCCTTTTTCTTCATCTCCTTGTTTAGGCTAACAAAGTGAGATGCAACAAACCACAAACATTTCTCAATTGTGAAAGAACCTAATTTCAAGAGTTAGTGGTAACCTTGTACAAAGGCGACATCATAAACAAGAGAGAGCAGTAACTAGTGAAAACATGGCTAATATTTGGAGACGACAATGCACCGACTTTTGGTAAGTTCTTTCATTATTTTTGTCTCCTTAATGTTTCTGACTGTGTAATGCAGTAGATCGCCAAAGTTTAGAAGAGAATATATTTAGGGTTTGATGAGAGTTTTCTCGTTGAGGGTTTTCTTTGTTCAATTTAAATTGGTGGTGTAAAATCATGTGCTTCTATTGTGATCTATGTTGTATTTTCGATATATGTTCTATTAAATGTGATCTTTTTGTGTGTTTTTTATGCTCATGGTTGTGTTGCCGATGTCTATTGTGAGAATAAAATAAAGTGGTCCCTTGCTCATTGTTGTTATAAGTGGTCCCTTGCTCATTGTTATAAGTGTTCTATTAGTATGTTCTAATGTTTCATTATTTTATCTTGGTGTCTATTAATTTTTTTCTATTAACCTATATTTAGCAGACATCAACAGTTGTTCATCTCACAAAGTAATAGCTTGTTGATGTTTATTAAATTTTTTTAATAACCTACATTTAAGTTGATGAATAATAAAATAATGCTTTCAATGTTTATTCTATTTATCTATGCATTTCTTTACTGATTGTATATCCATTATGGTCAGTTTACAATGTTGAGAGCTAGCTAGGTCTTGGATTTTTTTTTGTCAATTCATGTGTTGGGTTATTGATTGTGACTATGCTCCAATTATGTTTTTCTGCAGTGCCAACTCATGAATATTTTACATTGCAAATATTTTGTGGAGTTAGTGATATTGACAACTAGAGAAGTTATAGATTTGTGGACTATGTTGATTATTGTTCAGCAGATTATATATCAAAACTTGAAATTGTTGATATGGCTAAAGGGTTAAAATTAGATGTAGAAGGTGTCACATTTTGGTTCAAGGACATTTTGAGTCAGGGAATTGGGTTGTCTGAAATAAAACATGATTTAGATGCATTGTCAATGGCAATGGGTGTGGATGGGAGTAGGGTTGCAAAGTTATATGTTAAGTTGGCCAGGAATTATGTCGCATGCAGTAGTGATGCTGTGGAACAAAAAGATGATAAGGATGAGGAAGAAGGTGAGGGAAGTGAGTTAAATTATTCTGAGTATAGCTTGCATAGTGACAGAGAGGACCTATCCATAGTTACAACTGATGGAGATAATGGGGTACCTATGCCTGAGGTTAATGCACAGGATGTAGTTGGAAGAGAAGAAAATGATAATGAGGATGATTTTTATTCTGAATATGCTGCATCTGATGAATTGGAATCATGTTCATCAACTGATGAAGATGAATTGGATCCTATTAAACCTAGGTATGTTGAGTTCAATGAACAAATTGACATGAAAGATCCTCAATTCAAATTTGGCATGAAGTTTGGGAGTTTCAAACAGTTCAAAGAGGCAGTTAAGAACTATGGGATTAAGAATCGATATGTAATGAATTTCAAACCCAATAACAAGAAGAGATGTAAGGCATTTTGCAAGAAAGGATGTCCTTTTTATTTATGAGCCTCTCCAATGTACAAGGATAAAAATACTATCCAAATAAAATCTGGGAATTTAAAGCATGAATGCACAAGGGATCACAACATAAGATATGTCAATGCTCAATGGATAGCACAACACTATTTAGAGCAATTTAGGTCAGATCCTTCATGGAATCTTGTTGGCATTATACAAGCTGTTAGAACAAACCAGGAAGTGGACATTAGCAAATTGAAAGCTTGGAGGGCCAATACATTGCAGAAGGGTATTTTGCTTGTTAGTCTTAATATGTATGTAGTTTATAATTTTTCAGGATGTAACTGTTTTAAATTTTTTCCCTTTGTGTGTTTTTGGTGTTGGGTTAGGATGCTTGATGATGATGAGCACACTCAAATGACAAGGTTGTATGATTACAGACTTGAGTTGCTTAGAACACATCCAAGGTCCACCATTAAATTCAAATGCAATGAAGGTATATTCCAGTCCATGTATGTGTGCTTGTCACCACTTATGGCAGGATTTCTCGTAGGGTGCAGACCTATTATTTCTGGGGATGGATGTTTTCTCAAGGGGCATTTTGGTGGTCAATTATTGTCAGCAGTTGGGATAGATGCAAATGATTGCATCTATCCCATAGCTTGGACTGTAGTGGATAGGGAGAACTATCAGAATTGGATCTGGTTTTTGGAATTGCTTGCTGAGGATCTAGAGATACATAATAGTCATGGATGGGCATTCATGAGTGATAGACAAAAAATAAGTTTGTACATCTAGTCTTAATTTCCAATTCTACTTGTTTGGACATATACAATAATCACTAACTGATATTTGTTTGGTATTGTTTTGTGTGTTTCCATTTTTTTCCATCTTCTTCCCACTTTGTTTTTGTTTTGTTTGTTGGTGGTGATGTTTCAAAACATGTATACATAGGGACTTCAAAATGCAATACAAGAGTTATTCCCCAACAGTGAACATAGGTATTGTGTAAGACACATTCACACAAATTTCAGAAAAAAAATTCAGAGGAAAGGGCCTTAAAGATCAATTATGAGTTTGTGCAAGAGCTAGCTATCTACCTGCCTATAACCTAGCTATGGATGTCCTTAAAGACATGTCCTTAGAAGCACATAATTTTATGAAGAACATTAGCCCATGCCATTGGAGTAGGTCACTCTTTCGGACTGAGATTAAGTGTTATATGTTGTTAAATAACCTTTGTGAGTGCTTCAATAGCCAAATCCTTCAAGCTAGGACCAAGGGCATAATTACCATGAATGAAATGATTAGAATTCAATTAATGATTAGGATTCAAAGAAGAAGAGATGCTATGCAAAGATGTATAACTGATCACTGTCCCAAAATCTTTGGAAAATTGGAGAGATCAAAACAACTTAGTTGGGGATGTAAAACCACATGGTCAGGGGGTGATAAATATCATGTGGTGGGAAATGATGGTCAATTTATTGTTGACAATAAAGAGAGATCATGCACTTGTAGAAGGTGGCAATATTTAACAGGAGTTCCTTGTTACCATGCTATCTCAGCCCTTTACTACAACAAAAACAAACCAGAAGAATTCTTGGATGACTGCTATAGAAAAAGTACCTTTTTCGTAATTTATAGCCACATTTTGAACCCAACTTAAGAAAGCAATTGTTGGCCCAAGAGTGATCAGCCACCAATGATACCACCTGCATCTGCAAACAAAAACAGAGGGAGAAAACCATTGCTTAGGAGAAGGGAGGTAGATGAGGAGGATACAGGTTTCACAAAAGGGAAGGTATGCAGGAAAGGGATTAATATACATTGCAAATTTTGTGGAAAAATAGGGCATAACAGAAGATATCATGGAGTGCAGGTTATGACTTGCTAATAATTTTTTACATTTACATTTCAGCTTTTGATGTGGTTTTGTATTCTACTGTGTTCTTAATTAAATGTCTCATCAATCACAGGGGAAAACCCCTTCCTCATCTAGGAGAAATTCCACTCAACATCAATCATTTGCAGATGCTAGTGTTGTGAGTCACTTGAATATTTTGTTTGTTAATGTGATCTATGTACATAATACTATATACTAAATCTTTCTATTTTCTGTAGGGTGTGAATAATGATAGAGACCCCATGGCTACAATTGATCCCCAAGTTTTAGAGGAGCACTTCTTAGAGGTATATTACTCTAAATTTAAAAATCAGATTATGCAGTGTATATTGATTTTGATATTTGATCATGACAAGGCTGAGCAGCTTAGGACTAAAATCAATAATCCAGCTGCATATGGAAATGTTGCAATGAATGAAACAATGTTACAGGTACTTTGTGAAAGTATATTGAAATAGTTTGAATGTTGTGCTTGTTGAAATGAGCATACAAACATTTTCTCTCTCTTTTTTTTGAAACATTACAGGCACTTGACATTCCAGTTGGAACTAAACCTAACTCATCATTTGCACATGAGAGTCATGTACCACTTGAGAATCTTTCAACATAAATAATGACACATGTATTTAATAATTTTCTTTGCAATCCCTTTGTTTGTACAATTAGTTATTATAGCATAATAATAATTATTAATAATAATAATAATAATAATAATAATAATAATTAATAATAATAATAATAATAATAATAATAATAAAAGCAATCTAACCATTCTATCCTAAAATTGTAGGTGGCCCATGGTCATACATTCCCTAGTCAATCAACTACATTGTCTTCCCCCAAAACTGGACCAGACTCACAGGTGTGTTCACAATGATGAACTACTAGATTTTTCCAATGGTTTTTGGAGAATTATTTTTTTTAATACATCATATACACTTGACATACCTGGGCAGACTCTCCTTGCATCATCAATTGCAGTTGTCATTGGCTTGGGAAAGCAAAAAATGCCTACAAGAAGAGGTGGTGGTAACCAACTCCTATCAAAAAGTCAAGCAAGAAAACAATTGCAGCTAGACCCCCTATGTTAAGACATAAAGACCTGGAACAAGACATTGAAGAAAGGAGCAAAGCAAGTGGTGTTCACGTAAAGAGAAAAGCATGGCTCCCACCAGGTCCCTAATTATGCAGTTGGTTTGTAGGTGCTTATGGACAATGTTATAATTTTGTAAAGTGTGTAGGCCATTAGCTGAACCTTCTGTACTTCATAACTTTTAAATGGTCCTTGTTGTATTTTTTGGGATGTCGTTATGGTTGTATGTGTATCACATTTATGTGATCAAATACTTTGCTGTATTTGTTTGGATGT
The DNA here is from genome assembly GCA_902712375.1 of Dioscorea dumetorum. Lineage (NCBI taxonomy): Eukaryota > Viridiplantae > Streptophyta > Magnoliopsida > Dioscoreales > Dioscoreaceae > Dioscorea > Dioscorea dumetorum. The sequence goes on along the minus strand of CACTHL010000802.1, from coordinate 28,107 downwards.
CATTCTGCACTTACCATGTAATCAAACATTCTGCTGTCAGAAATGAATTATTAACTTTTGGTTCAATGAGGATGCGAAATTCATTTCTTCCAATTTTTAGATGATGAATGCACAAATACTCCACAAATATTTACTACAAAAATACTCCCATAACATATCAACTAGTGAGTTCATATTCATGTGTAATTCAAAAAGATTCCCAGAACATACTCCCAATAATATTTACTGCAATAATTCTTCCAGGTTCATGTAATATATTTCCAAATCACATTAACATGTTTTAGATAATTGGCTGAATATACTCATTGATTAGGAAAACATTCATTACCATTACTCATTGTTAAAAAATTATGAACACCTATTAAAAATCCATTGAATGAGAAAAACACTCGTACATGTATTAAAACATTCACAAGCTGGAAATGTACATAATTGGAAAAGTGCTTCCATTAAATCAACTTATGTATAAAATTGGAAATTTAAACATCCACCATACATTCATTAATTACAATCATTAAAAAAACTCATTTCATATAGTCAAAACTAGGGGTTTGAAGCCCTCTTTTATATTGCGCATCCATTAAATCAGGACATGTATAAAATTAAAACTCCAATGGCATCTTCCATAAAACCGAAACTAGGGTTTTGAAACCCTCTTTCTCTTTGCAGTCCACCATGGGGAGAAGCTATCTATGAACAAGTTCATCGGAGAAGAAATCTATTGTGCCTGAGCTTCCTTTCTATTGAGCGAAGAAAAGCATTCTTGACCTCTTGGAAGGAGGACAGTGGAGATAGAAGAGATGATGAATAGAAAAAAAAACATGAGATGGATGATGATGTGGCCTAAGCACAAACCCTCACATCCAAGTTGGATTAAAGGCTGCCAAATCATTAGCCACGTGTCTTTCCGGTAGCCACATAGGATTAAAATCACATGAATTTGAAGAGTACCCTTCCGGTAAAATAAAATCAGTGTCTAGTGACCAAAAAGAAACAAATCAAAATGCAGTACCCAAAATAAAAAAAGGCAAAAGTACAATACCCTACCTAAATTTTTACCCTTTTTTTTAATGTGCTCATTCTCTTTCAAAGAAAGATTCCTCATTTGTTGATGTGATGGGTGAAGACTGCTCCACCTCATTAAATTCATATGTTTACCTAGACTTGGTGTTAGAAATCTTTTTTAAGTAATGTAACTGAGATCTAGCTGATGAGTTGTAAGTAACTGTAATGAAAATAGTAATTCATTTTTACAGTATTTCAACTTATATTAAAGTTTATCGTAAGTTAAAACACAAAAAAGTAAGTGATACCCGACCATTAGAGATTAGGCTGGATTTTTTTTAATATGCTCATTCTCTTTCGAAGAAAGATTCCTCATTTGTTGATGTGATGGGTGAAGGGTGCCACTCGTTATTAAATCCATTTGTTTATCTAGATTTGATATTGGAAATCTCTTTTTTAAGTAAGTGTAATGTAGATAAGATCTGGTTAGTGAGCTGTAAGTAACTGTAATGGAAGTGGTGATTCATTTTACAGTATTCAACTTACATCCAAATTAATTATAAAAATATTTAATAAATTAAATTATCTTTAAAATTAATTATTGAAATATTTTTAAGTAATAAAATTTAAAATTTATTAAATTTAAAATATTTAATATTTTAAAAAAAGATTTTTATCATTTAAATATTTTAAATAAATAAATAAATTATTACTATTATTATGAAAAAATATTAAAAATTATAAGTAATATTAACATAATTAGTAGTATTAACATGATTAACAAATTATTATTTATGCTTTATTTAATTTAATATTGTATTTTAAAATACTAATTCCTATTTAATTTATATAGAAAAAATATTTTTATGGCATATAATTGAATTATATTATACTTTTTAAATTTAAAAAACGACCATTGAATTAATTAATTTTTAAAATTAGTATCAATTCTAAATAATAAGAGTTAATATAATTAATAGGTTTTAGGGATAAAATTTAAGCATAATATATAATTAAAAATTTTTATAAATAATATTAAATAACTAATGTTAACCATATGTGATTGGAATAATCTTACCATGTCACTTACATGGTAATTGTACCCCTCAACTTACATCAAACTAAATAAAAAAAATGAACAAATACAGCATTTTGAAATACGACAAACCAAACAACTGTGATGTAAGTTAAGATACTGTATTTTCACTTGCATGTAAATTCACTTATAGACAACCAAACAACCCCTAACTCTTTTAATTTTTATTATAATATTCTCACAAAAGCTTTGGATATTGTTTATGCACCTCTCACAAGTCTATAAATTTCTTTTTGAGTTCTTTGAATATCGACAAGTAGTAGAGGGCCTAGGATTTCCTTCAAGAACTTTGCATAAAGTGGCGTTTGTTGTAAGGATTCAATGAAGGGTATGTTGATATACATCTTCTTCTTCAAGAGCTCTTAAAACCTTCCAAACTGTTTATCAAGTTAAGACTTTGCAAATCACTTAGGGAAAGGAATTGGTGACTTGTATGGCTTAGGTGCGATATTCTTTGGTTCTTCCTCGCCTTTGTCTTCAACTTTCCACATTTAGTGACGGATCATTTTCTAGCCCTTCAGTTTCATTATCTTGATTGTCATCTTTTTTTGTTTTATTTTTTGGATCCTCTACTTGTGTTCCACTGCTAAGGGTCACAGTGTATTAATTTTATATTTGCTTCGAAACATTCCTTGTGAACTTAAGGAGAAACTTGCTTGTTGAGCAGTCTTAATCTCCAACATCTTATTGTTGCTTGCCAAAGAATCAACTTTGGATGCCAACTGTCTGATCGTCTCACCCATAATTTGAATATGTTGTTTGAATTTGTCATTCTGCTTCGTTTGAGTCACAATGAAAGTATAAAGCAAAGCTTCCAAGTTAGAGTTCTAAGGGTGCGTTTGGATGGGGTAATGGAATGAAGGGGAATGAAGTAATGATTAAGGAGGAAAGGAATGGATAGGGGGTGGTATTGAAAAATGTGTTTGGTTGGAAGGGTAATTCATTGGGAATGGGAAAAGTAAAAAAAAGAGTTATGTTAATATTACCCTTTTACCCTTGTATAAAGAAATAGTATTTATTCTTATAATAATGAAAACATAAATATTAATAGTCATTTTATTATTTGTTATTATTGTTTAATTAAAAAATAACTTCAAATAAATTTAATTCCGTAGTTATAATTTATAATTAGTTCCAAATAATATATATTTGAAATAATTAAAATTTATAAAATAATTTATATTTTCAATAAGTACTTATAATATTTTAATTAATTACAAATATTATTTACTCTATATACATAATAAAATAACAAAAAAATGTGAATACTTCTTTTATTATTGACAGGGAAAATATAGTAATATCCTAGGGGGTAATGGGTCATTCCCCCCAATTTGGGGGGAATGACTGATTACCCTTGGGGGGTCAATGGTGACCCCCCCAGGGTAATGGTTATCTAGTTTAAAAATTACCCAAACACCACCATGGGAATCAGGGGGTAATGGTACGCAGCCTAAGTTTCTAAAATAGAAGTTAGGATGGTGCCTCCAACCCGGGTTGTACATGTTTGAAAAAAGAATAATTTTGCATTTTTGGACCGAAATTATTCACATAGTTAGCCTGCTTTGTTGATGGGTTCTAAGAAGGAAAATTTTCCAATTAACAACCATAAATCTCGCATAAAACATGAATAGCACCCACAATATAGCAAATGCAATGCCATTTCTATTAAAGTTTTTCATAAATAAGAGAGATGAAAAGACAGAGGAAAATAATAATGTTTACGAGTTTGGAGCGATGAGAAGATATGGGAGTTTTAAGGCGATAAAGTGTTATGCATTAATAGCATTCACTCTATTAAAATTTCATAACAAAATTACATTTTAAGTAAAAAAAAAAAAAAAAAACTAAATATGCCATTTAAATACTTGGATTTGGTAACTCTCTCTACCAGGCTTAAACATGAAGATCAATGCTGAAGATAGTACTCAGCTGTCAACATTTCCTATAATAATAATAATTATTATTATTATTGCTATTATTATTATTATAAAAAAACAAAGTAATACAGTGTGAGGTGTTGCTGCTGCTGATGCTAAAGTCATGAGAGATAAAATAGTAAAGCACTGAGGCATCTCTGCCATGCCCATGCATTCATAATAATACCTTGCTGATTCTGCATCTGACACCATCTACTTTTTCTTTCTTTCTTTTTTTAATTTAATTTTCTCCTTTTTCTTCTTATTTTATTATTTATTTATTTTAATTTTGAAGACTTTATTCTGATGAGAAACATCATTAATGAGCCTTTGGAGGAATGGAAAGATTTTTCTGCTGTTCATGTACTTGTTCCATCTCTTTCTCATTTTTGTGCTCCAGATCCCCATCAAAGTTTCCACTGTTTAATAAAGCTGTTTTTGCATATATATATATATTAAATAAACTATTAAATTATGTTAAAAAAATATAAAGTTTCAACAGGTACAAAATATATAATAACAAATATTCTAAAATATCAAATTAAAAAATAACAATAAAGTCTCAATAATTTATGCACTACGCCACTAAAATTATAAAAATAGTTAAATAAGAATAAAAAAAATTAAAATCCACAAATTTTTTTTTTTATGTATATATGAAGTTAGGCATTTTGACTACTAATGTTAGAAATAAATCGAGAACATTTTATTTGTTAGTTGTTACAAAATCAAAATATTTTTCATGGAAAATGAAATTTGACATTTAAATTTTTAATGTGGTTGTTTATTGAAACATTTTTTTTGAAAGTATAGTATTTTGTTATATTTAATGTTAGAATCGGATCTTATTTGGGTTTTTTTTTACATTTAAATTATAAGTTTATTTGTTGAATTTTGATTTTAAGGTGTTTGAAATCAAGAAGTAAATAATCACCAAAAGAAAATTATGTAGTTTTGAGATGGAATAAAAGAAACAATCCTTTGCATATATAACAAGATCCTTTATTTATATTCTTAGTTTTTATTGTGAGAAAAAAATAATGAACTGCAATAATTTCATTGTGATTCCTTTTTTTTCTTTTAAAATTTGTACTCTAATTTGCATTCTATGCATTGAATGAAGTAAAAAAAATATTGCATCAAATATTGAAAAAGAATCATGCATTTATGCTAAACCAAACTCAAATAATTCCTCATAAATAAGTGAAATACAATTATTATTATTATTATTATTATTATTATTATTTCTATCTTTGAGTTTAAGGGAAATGAGACAATGACAAACTTACCCTTAATATATCTAATAACTAATTTTTACTTGTTAATTTTGGAAATTTTCAAAATTACTTTTAACCTAAAAAGTACTCTACTTTGTCAAATAAAATCGTTTAAGATTCTTGCACAAGAATTAAGAACATTAAATTTCATAAAATTTTGAATAAAAACAAACTAAATGATTGAAATACTTTTTTTTGAAACTATAAATATGACTCTATTTATTTATATACCATAGAAAATAAAAAAAAAGAGTAAAATTCGAACGAAAAAAAATAAAAATGGTCTTACTATTATAAAATGACAACTAATTTAGAAAAAAAATTATTTTTAAAACGACTCTTATTTGAGAAAAAAAAAAGAAACAATCCATTCGAAGAGCACGGGACTAATTGAAGTAATGAGGCCCCACCAATCGGAGGGGTTTATTTGGGAAAAAAGAAAAAAAAATCCCAATTTTTTAACTTGAAGAACAACTAAACCATTGTAACTGAAAGTGAGAAGAACACAAAAATCTGAGGCTCTTCATATAATGGATAAAAATATCAAATTAAAACTTGGTAGTTTATTGGAATTAATACAGAGCTATAGCAGGCAATCAGAGAGATCTATTAATACCGAGAAATCGATCTTTTTCAGTAATGATCACTCTAATTCATCTTACAATTTTTACTGTTTTACCTCCATCATAATTCATTTCTAGAGTAGAAATCATGTTGAGGAAGAAATCGAATCTCTTGAATTCTCTGCAAATTCTTCCCTATACATTTCTTCAATCATCGGCTTCCAAAGACGTACTCGAGCATTTATGAACCAGTTTGAAATCTGAAAGATGAAGGAAAACATAAAAGAAAAACTAACGATTAGCAAAATTGGATGAAATTCGATCACGATAGCACGAAGAATGTAACTTAAGGCATCACTGAAACGAAAAATTACTTGATTTTTAGTCAGGCCTGTCTTGGAAGCCAGCATGAGTTTCTCGTTCTCATTAGGATAACTGTCGAAGAATGACAATATTTAGAGTTTGATGTGAATCTTTCGATGCAAATGATGAAATGGTAATCTTGTTTTAACAGACTCACGGATGGAGGAAATGCTCGAAAAGCCAAGCTCGAAGAAGGGCAACTGAATTCTCTGGTAAACCTCTCAAAGGCCTCCAAACTTGGCGAACTTGGATCATGCCGAGACGATGAAGTGTATCACTTGCTTGTCTTGAGTTTTGGTCCATCACTTCATTTTGAGACAATGTAGGTTGGTTTCGCGGCGAACCTTCGGCTAGAAACTGTCGTCTTGAAGCATGAATTTGGGCAATTATTGCGTCTCTTAGGTTGATAAAGTGCCGCGACATTGCTTGGATGGTGAGAGCAATGTATGAAGTTGCAGCTCCTCTTCCTGCTATCAATTCAAATGATGATATTATGTTGTCCATTCGATGAAAGTACTGCTCGTATCTGCTTTCAAGCTGGAAAAAATGAGGAAAGATCGGTTACAATAATGGTATCCTCTATTTCGGTATCCTTACATGCGAAAAGTTGTAATTTTTGAGCTTAAAAAAAAAACACTCAGCATGAGATATTTCTGAAGAAAACATGGAGCATGTTCTTAAGAACCAAAAAATTTGTCGCAAAATTTCTGTTTGGAATTCCGAAGAAAATGAATTACTGTGTGAAACAAGGAGTCAGAAACAAACCTCATCCAACAGATTAACAAGCCTGGTGATCCTAATCTGAACATCATGCTTCTCTTTCACCGATAAATGATCAACATGAACATTCACCCATTCTCTAATTCTAGCAGCATTTCCGAGAGACATTCGAGATGGAAAACTCTTTCTCGACTCTAACTCAACCGCATTGCTCACACATACAGCTTCATCGAGCAACTGCTGAATCGGCTTCAAGTACCTAGAACTCTGAATGCTAGCAGCATAACACGCAATACTATTAGGTAGATTACTGGATTGGTTCGAACTGTAATCGGTATTTGCTGTTTCATCAGCACAAGACATGTATTCGTCTCTCATATGTCTACCAGACAGACAGCAAGCGTCTGCAATGTCATCTCGGGCAGTTATATAACTAGAACATATCATGCTTCCTTGCAAACCTTGCTGCTTATACTGATATGCATTTACCATATCGGACAATGCGCATGAACCAAGGGTCAATGAAAGCCCATTTTCCTGCCCGTAACATAAGCCTCGGTAACCATTGCCTTCTGCAGTTTGAAGATGCATTGCGCGTATCCTCCCACTGCTGTTAGGATACTCACACGCTCGATTATGGATGAGATCGATCGGTCTATACAATTGCCCTGTAACTGAACTATCAAGCTGAAAAAAATTATTTTGGTTCCTTCCGTCAAACTGCAAAGCGGGGGAGGGATCCTCGGGGTGAAGTGAATGATCATCCATGGCCACAGCACAATGGTGTATAAAACCGGATGATGATTGTTTGGCAAAGCCTTCTGATACCATCTATTTAAGTCAGAAATCGTTTGGCTATTTGAGATACTAGATTAACAGGTCAAACTCTTCATCCTTAATCAACTTTGATGGTATGAGGAATTGGTAGGAGGAGAATTATAATAAGCAACTGTCAATTGTCACCTTGAAATTTATAATGAAAGAACTCATCAAGATATGCCAGAGAAGATTTATTAATAAACAGACGTCATGCACAAAATCATGCATCTAATAACTAATAATAATGGCAGAAATTCTTGCAAAGCAAAAGTGTGCTTTTAACTCTTGATTATACTCCATAATAAAAGAGCTTGTAACATCAATCAACGTAATGGTATTATCCAAACAAAAGACATGGGGACCATCAAACCATTAAGAGCACTATGACAATCACAGTGTTTAGTGAACTAAATCATTGAAAGCCAATGAAAAGAGAGAGTCAAAAAAGTTTCTATGGCCAAAGTGCTACTTGTACCTAAGAGGAGACCATGTAAATGCGCATCTGTGTACATACATTGGTGGAAATTAATGCTCTGATGCTTGATTGTTTACCTCTGCATGTAGCATCTTGCAAATAATGCAAGTCACTCTCAAAGGCAGAAATTATCAGAGCAACAACCAAATAGTGCTCATTGTTCTTTATACCCCACCTGAAGTTCAAAATGTACTCTCAAAACAAATGAAGGAGCATGTAGATAGATTTCAAATCAACAGAAAAAACATGAGATGAAGAAGGCCATAATTCAGCAGAGAATAAATGAAGAAGAACTTAATATGTTTGTTGTACTTGTAAGCACAAAAAGGCCAGCAATATGGGGGGAAAGGAAGAAGAGTTCACCACTGCAAGGGCACTAGGGTTTGCAAAACCCTAAAAGAGGACATAGAATATGCCATTGCTTCCGGAAAAACAAAAAACCACAAGAAGGGAACAACAATGGAGGTCCACAGTAGGGGATATACAAGAGCCAAACAGCCACAGAAGGGAGCTGTAGAAACAGTAGGAAACTCCATAATAAGCCTTGAAGACAGCACAATACAACAGTAAAGAAATAAATAATAAACCCTAATTAATAATCACATGCAAAAACACATACCTTTGGAGGAGTGGTGAGAAGAACAGCGATGCAAAACAGTGTCTTATGTGATTGATTTCCATCCACTCACAAGGTCTTTTCTTCTATTATATATTTCTTACCATAAGAGAATGAGGTGGAGGAGGAAGGGGTGAAAAATGTTACTTTGGAAGAAGAAAAAGAAAAAATTAGGGCAGAAAGCCCAAAAGGTGGTCCCCCTTTCCTGATCAAGACTCAAGAGAGAGTGATAAAAAAAAAAAAAAAGTTGGAAAACACCAAACAGAGAAATCAAAAACTCAGCTTTAGCTTCTGCTGTCATGTGAGGACTCAAAGTCTCTCACCCAACCATTGGTCTTTATCCCCACTCTCCTCCATGTTGGAAGTTGTGTCCTTGCAAGCATGAGAGAACCCTAATCTGTGAAAGTGAAGGCATCATTTCCACTTCCAGCACATCAAAAATCAGATTTGTTTGTGTGTTTCAATTCAAAGGCAATTGTGGATGGATTTTATGGAGATGGCAACTGAAAATATGATTTTGAGTGATGGGTGGCTGGGGTTTTGGGGCATAGATTGGCGGGGCAGTGATTGTTGGTGGGTGTATCTATTTTGTCTCTTTGGGGCACTTGCCATTGGCTCTCTCTGCTTCAGATAGGGTCACATGCTGAATGTTTAATGGCCATCGCCTCTGATTCTGATTGAAACTTTTCATTCATTGTCTCTTCTCTCTACAAAGGTTATGTGGGGCTCAGAGCAGCATCATTATATGTGTGTACCAAACACCTCCCTCTGCTCACAAGGACCATGCAATCTGCTGATCACCTCTCTTCTTCCTTACTACCAATTCAGGGCTGCTGCATTCATTGCATCTGAAGCACTGCTTCAATTTCTGCAGATTTGATGATGCTGACTTTGTTTTTCCCAAGTACCATCGCATTAAATGCTCATTCAGTTAACAACATTACTAATTGGCTTCTCAAAATCTCAAAGAAGAATAATATCAACATCTGCTGTTTATCACAAACTTGAAAGTACCATTTCATTCATCTACATGTTTTCTGTCTTCAAAATATTGCACAAAAGTATCAGATTTTCTTTACAACAAGCTGCTGACCTATCATATATATATATATAGAGAAAGAGAGAGATATATATATATATATATATACCAACAACTCTTGTATGTTACAATGTGTATCATGCTATTGTTTGTTTAACAATTGCAAGCAGAACCAGCAAAGCACAGAAAATAAGACCATTTTATTTTCACAAACACAGCGCAAACAGAATTTCAAGCTACAAAATCATGAAGGTTGTGTGACGTTGGCCCGAATGCCTGCCGCCGATCCATCAAGTTGATACAATCATAATCTGCAGCATCAGAATTCAGAGGGGCTGTTGTGTACATGTCATCCCCTCGCACTGCAAGGTAGCTCTCCTGGTTGTTTTGTCCAAGAGCGACGTTGCAATGGTGCAAACCCAAAGTGAGAGACACGCCATTATTCCCGTATCGACCGAGATCACCCATTTGATAAGACATAAACCTTGCACTTGCATCAGAGTGGCCGAATGCATCTTGGAGAAGGCCGAAATCCCCACCTGTCGGTCTTTGCTCATGTAGCTTGAAATTCACATAAGTGTCTTCGGCATTGGCCTTGTTCTGAAATCCAGCGGCCGCCCTGCTGATATCAGTGTCGGGGAGCATCTGACATCTTTCGGTTGTAGGACTTTGAAGGTCTTCCCTATTCTCAGGGGACCTCACATCATTTCGGCCTTTAGAAGCATTCTCTGATGAAGAATTTGAGTCCATCTCTGCGTCACCAGTTTCCTCCTTGTACATTTCCTCAATCATAGGCTTCCATAGTCGAACCCGTGCATTTATAAACCAGTTTGAAACCTAGACATGCCAGAGCCACAAAGTCATATGACTTCAGCAAAAGCTGTAATTACAGGTGATAGAAATTCCTCGTCAATAAATAAAACTTCGAAGATACCTGACTCCTTGTTAAGCCTGTCTGCCTTGCAAGCATCAGCTTGTCCGAGTCATTGGGGTAACTGTAGACATGCAATAAACAAATTGAACATTCATGCAAGTCCATTGAGAATTTATGGTGACAAATAGATCATCGAGGCTTACGGATGGAGGAAATGCTCAAAAAGCCAAGCACGAAGTACTGAAACAGAGGTTTCCGGTAAACCACGCTGAGGCCTCCAGGCATGAGGCTGCATCATACCAAGCTGCTGCATTGCCCTCTGTTGCCTTAATTGTTGGTCAATGTAGCGAAGACGAGGAATTCCACCTCCTTTGCCACCTGAATTCTCTTCCTCCCCGAGGCTCTTCCGAGTTGACCGAATCTGGCCACTTATTGCATCTCTCAGGCAGCGGAAGTGCCGAGAAATGGTTTGAAGTGCAAGTGCAGTGTAAGGCTTAGCCGCTCCAGTGCCAGCTATTACATCAAAAGATGAAACTATGATCTGCATGTGGTGATAGTATTGCTTGTATCTCCTGTCAACCTGTACAGAAAGTTACGGATATGCAAATTTCTCAGTCTATGGAAGTATTCTACACCGGAACATTCTCCAAAATTATGCTGTCCAGCATGTCAAATGAAATATTGATCAGAAGTCTTTTTCTTTGCAGAATGAATAGCAGAATTAAGCAGGTTTAAAATTGATGATATAAAGCTAGACTGAACTGAAATAAAAGCAAACAATTATTACATACAAATCAATAAGAAGTTCAACTTCAAAAATTTGTTTTGTGGTGCCAACCATTCAGATAGACAGAACCAACAATGCATGCTCAGGATGTGTCTATGCAAGTACAAGAATACGCTGTATATGTGTCATCATTAATGCAAAATGCATCCATTTAACTAGTTCTAAATGCTGATACTCACCTATTATCTCTTCCCATCATAATGCCACAATTGTTACTACCACTAGATGAAAAAGGGCAGCTAGATTGCTCTTAATGCTAAATGTGCAAATGAAAAGTTAAGTATACCTTACACTCAGCAGCATTCAATGAACAACAATGATTTATCGGATCAAGCACCATCTTAGATGGAGCGAAGAATCCATTAAACCATCACTCATTTGTAAAGAAACTGAATTAATTTAGCTCACTCATTTTTTTTTATCAAAGTTCTCAAACATATAAACAAGAAAGTAGTCAGTGTTCATGTGTTGGCCCCTTCATCAACAATCCCAGATACAGTCAAGCAAACTGCATTAATATATTATCAAATGGGTCTTGCTTCAACTAATTTATTATTTATAAAGAAAACAAATGAAGCTTAATGAAAATAAATTAGAGGGAACAGAATTAACAAAATAAAAATAATTTGGATCACAAGAAGCAGTTAATTAAGCATTTAAATATAGCGAATGGTAGATAGCCAACAAGCTAGCAGAAAGGAATTGAATTCGCACCTCATCCAACATAGCCAAAAGCTTCGTTATCTTGTTCTGAAGTTCCTGCCTCTCAGAAGGCGAGAGCTCGGGAGCCGAATTGGCCGTGGATTCTTGATTGTTATTATTAGGTGTCCCATCACTCTTTGATCCCCCGTCATTTTCTTTGCCGCCTGAGTTGCCAGCAGAAGTATTCATACCTTGGCTTTTGTCATCCTTGTTCTTCAAAGCTTTCCGAACATTAACAACTTCATCAAGCAATTGCTGTGCAGCCTTGAGATACTTAGAATTCGGTACCGTGCTTGCCAGACTGGAAATTCCATAAGCAGTGGGACTCAGGTGGATGTTTTTGTTCCTGGAGTTATCATCTTTACATGACCCACCATTTACTGAAGGTGAATGTTGCGAATTCAAGACAGAGATGTCCGAGCTAGCAGACTGATACTGGAAGGAAGGAACTGGGATTTGTGTCCCAAGGCTCAGAGATAAGCCCTGGCATTGAGTAGCCGGAACACTTAACATGCCCAACTGTGTCTGCAGTCCCATCTGAATATCAGCAGTAACAGAACTACGAACAAGGCCTTCCGGACCATTCATGGACGCACCAATCGCTTGCATGAACATCTCATTTTTCCCCTCCCTCCATGCATTGTAAGTGTTTTCCACAATACGCGGAGAAGACAAACCGAGTCCCCCAGTGGATGAGTTTTGTGAATACGCAGCATTCGAAACAGGGAGCTCAACACATGTTGGTTGGGGCTGACTGTTGTTGCCTGCCAACATTTCTGAATACGGACCTGAAGATGGATAGTTCAGATAAACCATGTTTCCGTTGACGGATGACTCAGTATAAGACGCATGTCCCGGTTCTCTCAGATAAAGAGTTCGCATAATGTCTCTTTGTTCGTTAGAACTAGAGTAGAAAGTCGCCATTTATCTCTGCTTTTATTCAGACAGTTTCAAGATCTTCACAGGTGGGGTTTGGTGTTTGTGCCTGTCATGAAGGTTCAGAGAAAATCCAAACACTCGAGATCATTTGCAGAAGTAATTCAGCTGCAAGATGGTGCAGATGATGAGTTGGAAACAAGAAATATACTTAGAGGTGAAGGAGAAAGTTGCCACAAAGCATGATATTCTCCAAAGAGGTTAAACAAAAAAGAAATACCAACAAAAAAATATTTACTTGAGCACTATAGAAAGCTAATGGAAAAACCAGTAAAATTGCCAGCGGGTGAACAAACACAAATGATAATTAAGGCCAGTAAAACAGCCGAGAACTTCAGACTTTTACCTCAGTGAATGGACAAACGGCAGCCGGTGATGCACCTCGGAGATTTCGTTGGGTTTTTAATCTGTATAAAAGCACCAGAATTCGTGAATTTTCAAAACTTGTTCTGAGGAAAACAAGTGAGAAGATCTTAAATTGAAATTCCAATTGTTCAAAGCACATAAAAAGGCAACATAACAGGGATTACTCAACAGATGGAAATGGAAAAACAAAGATCAAGAGACAGAAATCTTTCACTATGGCCCAAATCATTGTCATTCCTCAATCATTACTTGTTGTCAGGAACTTCAAGGAAAGAATTTTGTTCTACAAAAAATCATGGAGACAAAGGAAAAGAAAAACTGAAAAAAATTTGTTGAAACCTCACACCGAACAAAGAAACAAGCTTGATACAAAAACAAGAAGAAAAGAAAGCCAAAAAAAAAAAAAACAAAGCCTACAATTTTTCCAAGAGGAGAACAGGAATAGCTTTGGGAGTAAAAAATGGTTACCCTTATATGGCTCTTTTCTGGTGATCTAAAGAGCATGTAGCTTGAATAAAGGCATAGAGATTAACAGAAAAGGTGGCCTACAGCCAGAAAACCCAGAATTCATCTGAAAATTTTATTCCTTAGACAAAGCTTTAAGCCTTGCAGGCACTGAGCAAGCCAGAATTCCAAAACCCCATAACTCAAACCCCAATAAAAAGCTGCCTACACAAGGACCCAACAACCCAAAATCCAAAAAAACAATATACAAAAAAGGAAGAAGAAATCAAAATCCAAATCAAAAACCACAAGAATGATAAAAACCAAACAGACATCACCAAAACAGAGACAAAAAAAAAAAAAAAAAAAAAACTCAGTAACCAAGAAATCAGGTTGAATTCAAACATCCCCAACCATGGTCACCACCCTGCAAGACAACCCCACATGATGAAAAAGAGCAGCTTGCACCCCAAAAGCAGAAGATGATTATGAAATGAATCAAATCCTTGGGAGGGTTAATAGACAGATGTTGATGAGTGGAGAAAAAAAAAACAGCAAGTAAATTAAGTATTCACCATCATCAACATGCCAAAATCCAAACCTGGCAATGAAAGCAAAGCAAACAATTTTTTTTTTTTGAAGATAAAGAAAACAAACAAGTACCTGTGTGAGAGACCCCAAGCCCTGCTGAGGGTGCTGTGCACCTTGTGGGGAGCAGGAAAGCAAGAATTCACAGCTGATACTTTGAGAGAGAGAGATATCCCTCCCAGAACGGGGACAAACCACAATCCCAAGAGAATTATTAAGAAAACCCCCAACCCAAGAGCTCTTTTCACAAACACACTAATAAAATACTCAGCCACCACACACCCTCTACCACCACCCACAAAGCATCAATTACAATCTAAGTTTCTACCTTTTTCTTCCTCCAATCCCCCAACAAATCCCTTCTTTTCTTCTTCTTCTTCTTCTTCTTCTTCTTCTTCTTCTTCTTCTTCTTCTTCTTCTTCTCTCTCTCTCTCTCTCTCTCTCTCTCTCTCTCTCTCTCTCTCTCTCTCCTGCCAAGATCAAATTTTTCCTTCAAATGAAGTCACAGAATCCCTTCTTTTCACTCGTTTTCCTCTCATCCAACTCTCTCTCTCTCTCTCTGGTCGGCAACAAAGATGACCAAGATCAAAACTTTCCTGCTACCAAAGTCCCAAAATGCCTTTCTTTTCACTCTCTTTGCTCTTATCTAATGGTCTCCTCTCTTTCTCTCTCCACTCTCTTGTTAATTCTTTATATCTCCATCACACACAAACACCCACATATGCACACAAACACACACACACACAAAGATACAGCACTCCTTCAAAAAGTCACGGCAAGGCTCACACACACACAAAATCT
Source organism: Dioscorea dumetorum (assembly GCA_902712375.1). Lineage (NCBI taxonomy): Eukaryota > Viridiplantae > Streptophyta > Magnoliopsida > Dioscoreales > Dioscoreaceae > Dioscorea > Dioscorea dumetorum. The sequence goes on along the minus strand of CACTHL010000802.1, from coordinate 12,717 downwards.
CTCTCTCTCCCCCCTCTATCTATTCTTTCTATGGGTCACTCTCTCTCTCTCTCTCTAGATTTACCTCTCTTTTAATCCAAGTATCAAGTACTTTGAGAGAAGGAGTTGGTGTTGGTGCCTTCTATCTATCTACTAACCACCAGTGGGTGGACCTAAACCTTGTCTTAAACCCAAAATATGTTCTCCACTTGCTTTACCTTTCTTTTCCTCATCTATATATTTATTATATATAAATATGTGTGCTTTTATTTCTAAATAGTTTTGAGTTTCATTCTTGTTCTCAAAGCATGAACTCTCTCTCTCTCTCTCTCTGTCTCTCTCTCTCTCTGTGTTTGTCAAGTAATAAATGACTAAGTACACTCTCTTCAAATCATTTTCAGATTATCATTGAGATTCTGAGTTACCACCAGCCAGAAGGTTGTTTGTAGTTTCAGGGAGCTTCCTTTTAATTAATTAATTAATTAATTAATAATAACACTAATAATAATTTAACAAGCAACATATGCTTCATTTCTTTGGGTTGGTGCTCAACAACCCATTTCAAATCAGATTTTCTTGCATTTCTTCAAAAGTATTTTTCAAGTTCATTTCAAAACAACCCTTCAATCCCCAGCCACATTTTAATCCATTAGTAACTGATCTTCTTACATATAATATCAATATCAATACCTTTGCTAAAGAAACAGATTCAATTTATTCATTAAATAAAAACACATATATATTGAAATATTAACTACTCATATTTACCTAGTTATAATTCCATTAATATTTTTTTTTATTGTTATTTTGCCCATGGGTAGAATACCCTAATTGGTCTCTTTATTTGTCACAATCTGCCCTTTTAGTCTCTTTACTTTAATTTGGCCCCGATTAGTCCCTCTACTATCAATTTAAGGCAAATCAAGTCCAACAACTGACCGACGTTAGGTTGTCCGTTTGAGTTTGCTGATGTGGCTTTATAATGGATTGGTAGAATACCCTAATTGGTCCCTTTATGTGTCACAATCTACCCTAATTGGTCCTTTATTTGTCACAATATGTCTTTTTAGTCCATTTACTTTAATTTGGCCCTGATTAGTCCCTCCATTATAAAACCACGTTAGCAAACTCAGACGGACAAACTAACGTCGGTCAGTTGTTGGACTTGATTTGCCTCAAATTGACAGTAGAAGGACTAATCGGGGTCAAATTAAAGTAAAAGGACTAAAAGGGCAGATTGTGACAAATAAAGGGACCAGTTAGGGTATTCTATCTTGCCCATGCAACCAAACAAACATGCATGATAATAATAATAATAATAATAATAATAATAATAATAAAATTTATGAACAGATACATAAGGCCATAAGAGAAGATCACAAGTTTATTACTTTAATCTCCACCAAACTTTTTCCAAAACACAATGTTCCTCATCCTAATGATTCTTTAATTAAATACCCTTACTTTAATGACATTTTGCTGATATTAGCATGACAGGTGCCCATTGAGCCCCACCATTAAATTCATTTTTTTCTTTTATAATCCTGTTGAATTATGTGGCTTGTTAGGTTGCTTACAAACTACAAACTCTATATAATTATACTTTGAAAAAATAAATTTCCATAATTTTTTTTTAATAATGAATTCATTGAAGCTAAGACTTCACAAATATTTTTAATTCCAAAATTACTGTAATTCTGGCAGGTTCTAATTGGGATTAGGTGGTCTCTATTGGCTGGTAGAGCTTTCTGATTAGATGGTTGGTAGTATTAAATATAATCTTGTTAAATTTACATATAAACCCATAAAAGATGAGTAATATATATTCTAACCATAAAAAAAACAATCTTTGGAGAATACTACTCCACCCACAAGATATCAATTTAGTATGACACTTTTACCCTTATCTCTGTCTCTCTTTGTTTACTGATTAAATTTTTCATCCTTTTTTTTTTTGTTGACTTTTCCCTTATCATTGTTTCTAAATTATTCTAGTTAAACATTGACCAAAAGGTGTGTATATATTAATGGTTTATGGGGGCATAAACGTAAACTTCATAAGGGTGCATTAGTAAATTTGGCAATGATATTCCTTCAATTATTTGACTCTGGTTCTCCAATTCAATTAAAACTAGTGGACAACATACAAAAAATCATTTGAGGATATCAATGGAGATTTGAAGCATTCATAACATGATTTATATAAATAGTTTTTGAATCTAGAAAATGAAAGAATTTTTGTATTTTATTATTATTTTAGATCTTTTATAGAAATCTATATGTTTTTGTTTATTTTTTTATTTATTATTGTTCATTATTTCATTATGTTGTTTTCTATATTAATCATATTGATTCTACCAATATTGCATTGTCACCTCAACTATTTATATATCTATATATATATAAAAGCTAAAAAAAAAACATAAAAGAAGCAATTATTTGAAGAAAAATAATAGATAATTTGTGGTTATCCCTCATATCTTATGGTTGCGGAGTAATATAGAAGCAATAATTATATAATTTATTATTGAGTGTCATTTGAAGGTACTTAACAATACAATGTTATCTTTTTCTCATATATCCTTATCCTTCACTTTTGATAAGCCTAGGTTTTAGTTTTAGTTTTAGTACAATATAAATATGGCTGCCACTAAACTTGAATTTGCCTTTATGTTAGTTACTTCACAGGATTGACTCCTATTATAATCACAGGTTCAAAGTCCAATGTGCCATAAATCTCACTTAAAAAAAAATAAATAAATAAAAAATAAAAAATTTGTCGCCTGAAAGCATGACCAAAGATTTTTGTTTTTATTTGAAGAAAAGATTAATGATTAAATAATTATTATATATAATTCCTTCAAGGTCATAAATATTTTACAAGGTTTATATCACACTCTCACCAGAAATATCCAGATTATATGTGAAATGACTCATGGTACATTGGCATTAGATATGAGATCAAAGATTAAACTCTCCCTACTTACGTAAAGTGAGCTCATGGTCAAAAATTAACCTGCTTTTATCCTTGACATGTGGCTGGGATTCAAATTATTTTTAAGATCATTTAAAATTAAGTGAAATTAAATAATGAGAGTGGTCTGTGATATTATCATTTTAATCTTAATTGGTATTTCAGGTAATAAACTATTTTAAAATTAAAAATAAGTTTTTTTATAAAAGAAATAACATATATATATATATATATCTTTGTTGCAAAATAAATAAAGGCATACGTATTAGTTAAATTACTAATATGAATGAAGTTTATTAGTTGCTAATATTTTTTTTTTTTTTGAGATAGGGCGACAAGCGCCAACTCTCAGAGGCGTACGCGTAGCGGGGGGATTGCCTACAACGTCCTCACCCTCTTGGAACGGGGGAGCGCGGTTCGGGGAGATTGAACTCGCGTCTCCTCCTACGAGGGGACCCGAGGTACCGCTGGGCTACAAGCCCTTTGGTTTGCTAATATTTTTCAATAGATTTTTATGATAGTTAAATTGCTTATTAGTTGCTAATATAAATGAAATTTATATTTTGTTCATTTATAGATATCTTCATTGGGTCGAGTACCGACGCCGCATAAGTTATTTATTTTTACTCACACGAAAAAACATGATTGGCAAACCTTTATTAATGAGAGGTCTAAATCATTCAATGTAAGTTTTAAAGTCCTTTGAATCAATATAATTCATTTCTTGTAACTTTTAATTGTTCATTGGTAAGCATCTATTTATTTGTATATTTTTATTGTATCTATAGGATAAAGTGGTGAGATTGAGAAAGGCATCCCTAGCAAATAATGGATCAGGAGATGATGCTACACTTCACCCAATTGATGAAGTAGCACTTTATTATGAGGCAGCTGGTGGTGAAAAAAAGATAACGGTGTATGGCTTTGGATCACAATCATTTTGTTATTATTGTAGCGGCGACAAAGATGGAAACAAGACAAACACAAACTCCTTTGAATTCCACAATCAAGATGAGGTTATAAATGAGTTGACAAGTTTGCACAAGACGGTTCAGACACAAGGTAGTATGATAACTAAATTAACAAGAACGATATAAGTAATATGCGACCGCATCAGTATACCTCCTCTAAATAAATCTGAAAATGCTCACAGCAGTCAACCAGATGAACATGAAGAAGGTACAAAAGGTGGAGATGATAACAATGATCATGGACTTATTTAAATATTTACGCTTCAGTTTTTAATTTGTTTAGCTTTTTGAAGGTAGTTATGTACTCTTACTTTTAGTTTATTGCAATGGACTTATATTGTGTTACTTTAAGTTCTATAAAACAATATTTGTATTGTGTTATAGTTTGGTTTTAATTGTTGGAATTGCTATCTTTGTATAATATTTGAATTGTGATTGAATTGACAGTACAATATGAAATGCACATTAATGTTTTATTTGTAGTATTAAAATTACGCAGAGAATAACCAGGATTATATATTTTTAATATGATATTTACCCAGGGAAATACCCAAGAATGATATATTTTTAACATGAGTTTTACCCTCGGGATTACCTAGGAAATACCTAGAAAACATAAGAATATATACCCGACATTACCTATGCCGAGTTCGTGGGTAAGTTTGAAAACAATACCCAGCCGATTTCCCACGAGAGAAAGCTCCGAGTAATTCTTGGGTAAGTTTGAAAACAATACCCAACGATTTCCCACGAGAGAAAGCCTAAGTAATTCGTGGGTTTTTATCAATCCCAAGAAATATTTACCCAGTGACATAAAGCATTTACCCAGGGTTGTATTCCTGGGGAAATTCCGTGGGTAATGGTTTACCCATGAGGCTATTAGTAAAGAAATCATATCTGTGGGTAATCCCTAGGTAACGTTATTTTCTCAGGAATTTTTGTGGTTTTATCCACCAAATCGTCCGTGAGTAAAGTGTTGTTTTCTTGTAGTGTATACAGAAGTAAGGGATCTTATGTATTCTAACAGTTACTTATGTTGAAATCCAAACACACCCTGAGAGCTTAGTGGATGTTGTTTTTATTTTTTAATTTTTCCACTTCGAAGCTACTTTATGAAACATATAATTTTAATATTTTTTAGAAAATATAATATGATATATTTTTCTTTTTGAAATACCCGGTATATATATATATATTCCCTTGCTTTGCATTGGTTTTTTTTTTTAAATTTTAATGGTTGTAAGGTAATATTGCATGTTGATATATACTTTGAAATACAAATAAAGCATTTTAATTAATAAAATTAAAACATCATACACAAAATATTTACGAGAATAATGAGTAAAACAAATGCAAATGAAATAATGCCCAATAAAGAAACCACTCAAATTCAAAAGAAAAAAAAAACATATAGAAGAGAAATAAAAGGTAAAGAAAATTGTATTGTGGGAATAGGGTATAGCCCAGTGATACCCTCTATGTCTCGCAATTGAGGGTCTAAGTTTGAGCCTCTCAACTTGCAATACGCATAGTTCTCTATTGGAAGTCTATGTTAGGAATATTTTTTCTCTCTTTTAGGAATGTATGACAAGGGGATTTATCTTCATAAGATCCGTAAGTCACCGTAACATCTCTACACATGTTATCCCTTGATTAATAGTATTTATTGCTTTTGTCAACAAAAATTTAATTACATTATAATATATGTCAAACCTCTTCTGCACCTCATTAAAAGAATCAAAATAAAAAACTTTAATGTTAGGATAATAATAATAATAATAATAATAATAATAATAATAATAATAATAGTTTTTAGAAATGCATGAGTTTCAACATCTCCCATCCTTTAATCTTTTATTTTTTAATGTCTTCAATTTCTTTTATTTTGCTTATATATAAACCAAGGTAAATGCCCATCTTCAATTATGACTTGTAAATTGGCCCAAAAAAATCATGATTAAATAATTCCTTATAATGTAAATTGTTGTCATACATCTATCATGAAACAAATATTTTTCAATCACTATAATATTTAATGCAAAATTAATGAATACAATTAAACCTTTTTCTGTTGTTAATGACATAACTATTAATGCAAACAAATATTTAAATATAATAATAATTTTTAAGAAAATTCACAATTGTTCCTTGAAATGCTCTTAGAATAGATTATACAACTACTTTAAATAGATTTGTAGAATTATATTTTCCTATTCTTCTCCATCTTGCTAGACATATTCTTGTTTTGATTGTTTTTTCTTTTTATATTTAAGTATTCCATTCTCTCTCCTATTCATGTTTTGTTTTTTTTTTTATCTTATATTTGTTGTAAAACCCCATTAATAATATTTGTTGATCTTGTATGAGTTAAGATAGTAGGCAAAAAAAAAAAAAAAAAAAAAGGAAAAAATAAGAGAAAAAGGAGTCAACATATAATAATTAATAAGGAATATGACTTGCTAATGAATAAATATCATACAGTGGGCCTAAATGTAGTATTGGTTAAAAAAAAAATTATGATATGCTAAAAAATAAATATAACTTGGTGAGTCTAACAATGTGAGAATTGTTATTCTCTGTTAACAAAAAAATGTAGGAGTTGCTAGGCACTTTGCCTATGCTAAGAGTATTAAAAAATGGTATTATAAATTCGATAAAAGTAGGCCATCAAGTTGGGATTAATTAGAGATTATAATAAGATTAATTAGCACATAACACATTATTATAACTAGATTAACACAATGATTAAAATCATAAACAAAATTTAAGCCTATGAGTCTCTTGGTAATCACAATAAGATTTTGAAAAGCAAAAAAAAAAAAAAAATAAAGATAAAATAATAGAAGATCTTTGATAAATACAATGCTAAAATTTAATCGAGTAACTGAAATAACCATTAATAAGATAACAAAGTAGAAGAAGATCTACATGCATGGATCAAAGAAATTCTATCTTGGAGAGAAATTCATGAAATAAAAAGGTGTTACAAAGAGAATTACATATCAACTTTAGGAGGACATATTACTATTATGTTCAAAAGGAGAAATTTTTTTTTTCCATGAATAGTAATATTACTATTTTAATCTACATGCATTTTCACCTCATGTGAGTTAAGATTTAAATTTATTTTTTCCAGCACCATACAAACCCTTTACACATAAAACCTAATATTTTGCGAAGATTTGGTCAACACTTTGTTTTCCCAAAATTTTTTTTTTTTTATTTTTGAGAAATACTTTGTCACAAGGATGTAATAATCAAATATATAAAAAAAAAAAAAAAACTTTATTATTATTATTATATATTTCTAGTAAATAACCCAATAGAATGTGCATGCAAAAGTATAGCTATTATTGGTTTGGGGTCTTTGATGAGGCAATGAAAAGGGGGCCCCCCTTGTACTTTGTTTGGCAAATGGCAAAGTTGTGTGGGACCCACACGCAAGAGAATTGCCAAAAACCATGCCCCCAGAGAGAGAGAGAGAGAGAGAGAGAGAGAGAGAAGCAGTGAAAAATGTGTGGTGGAGATAAATGCATGCAGTCCCACAATGCCCCTCATCTTCTTCATTTCACCAACAACATCCCTACCACCTAACTCTCTCTTCTTTCTACACGCTAGAAGGATCACAATTTACAAGCAATAGTTCACATAAATAAATAAATCAATTAATAAGTGATGTTTGAATTTTTTTTTTTTTTTTTTTCAAACAAAAATAAGGTTTTGATATGAATATAACTTTTGTAATAAAACAGTTACTATTTTATTTTATCCTTAACGATTCAAATCTTACTGCTAGCTTCTAATAAAGAGAGAATATTAATATTTATTTATAAAAACTATTATGTGTTAAATTAGATAGTAATAATTAAGCACTAAATTTGTTTGAATATTTTGAAGTCATCTAAAACATCACTAAGTATGGTTTATCTCTAATTAAAAGCATTATCTTTAATTGCGCACCAAATCAGACCCTAATTGCAGGTAGTTGGGCAATTCATGTAGTTTCTTAGTTGAATGTCTAATGAGATGAGAGCGCCAATGCAATTCAAAGTTGAGACTTTTTTTTTTTAAAAAAAAAAAATAATAATAACAAAAGAAATTTCTCACTTTTGCTCTATACTTGAGAGTTGAGTTTGTTATGTTGTTTTGTTCATTTACTTTACGCAAATCTTTATTTCAATTGCTTGAATTGAGAATAAAGTTTTGAAACTTTAACACCATTGATTATGTGAAAAAGTGCTATAAAAAATAGCTTTTATGATTAATGGAGTCATATAAAACCCAATGATAAAGAGCACGAACCGCATATGAGGGGTTAAGAAGTCAAATCCCTTCTCAAGTATGTATGATAAACTGTTAAAAATAACTTTTTCATAATTAATTATTTCAATGAGTGAAATAGATCATATCACAATCTACATCAATATTCTGAAAAAAAAAAAAAAAAAAATTTTGTATCTCACAAAATATGTTTTAAAAATAAACAAATAAAAGCAGCGAAGTACATCTTAAAAATAAAATATAAATAAATATTAAAAAATGATTATTAATGATTTTTCTTTTACTAAAATTGATGGTGAAATTAATTTCGATAGCCTTTGTCTCATATATATATATATATATTTGGAAAAGAAACCTGTTTTGAAATCTTTGATTATTAAGCAATTGAGAAGGAGATGGGGGTGATCTTTTCCAATAGTTTGATGATGTTGTTGAGTGCCCAATAATTTGTATAGGTTGACCATGAACAGATTTGATTACTAGTGAAAACCCTCAAATGGAGTTGCTATTATGAACACATTATTAGATAATGAACTCTTGCTCTTAATGACATAACTCTCAAAATTTTAATTTAATTTTTTGAGTTCTTAAACAAAAGAGAAAAGAAATAAAAAAAAAAAATTTAGCCCAATAAAAAATCAACATAAATTGACAAATATAGTAGTGTAAAGACCAAAATACCCTAAAGATAAACAAAAAAAAAGGAAAAACATTTAAAAAGAAAAGAAAAAAGAGAACCACAAGAGAATATAAATCTCAAGAAGAGTCTTTCTTTAATTTGATAACCATCAAAATAAGGACAAAAGAAGAAGAAGAAGATGAAGGAGAAGAAGGAAAGTGAGAAAAGTGGCTCACCTCCTCTTTATCTCCCCTTTGTTCTTATGTGGTGTTTTTTTCCAAGTTAAAGGCCCCACATCAATGCCTTTTTCTTCATGGAAGAGGACTCTGACTCTCTCTCTCTCTCTCTCTCTCTCTCTCTCTCTACTTGTCTAATTAAATTAATTAAATGTGAGAGGATTCATATGGAGGCATGCATTGCATTCATATTACAAAGAGGGGGCAATCAAGTGACTACCAAGTTCAGTGTTATCAACTTTGCATGGTGGGACCATCAATCAAACACCACAAATATCTATCTATACAACTTTTTATTTATTTATTTATTTATTTATTTATTTTGTCTAGATCGTTAATGATTAATAAATGTTTTTTATTTTTTTAAAGGGATGGTACAGGCGTGTGGGAAATGGAGGAAAGTTGGAAGAAAGATATTAATAAGTACACAGCTTGTCATTTGTTTTCTTTTGCTTCCATTTGTGTTAGGTGTCAAAAGGAGAAAGAAAAGAAGGATATGAATATATGCATAAAATTAAGTGAAAATACGCTTCTCATTACAGTGTTTATAAGTCTCAAAACTGATTTGTTGAACTCTCCAGAAAAATTCTAAACCAGAGGAGGTGCCCTAGTTTTTACCAAGAATAATTTTGCCTAATTCTCTCTACCAATAGTACCCATTAAATGGTAATCTCATGACTATCATCAAACATTAAAAGTATATATATATATATATATATATATATATAACCATTTTCATCCTTATTCATATTGAGAATGCTTGTGATGTTTACAATTAAATAAATAGTTTTTGCTATAAAACTATTAAAATGGTCGATGATGATAGTTATTCAGTCTATTGACATCAGATTCTCTATATAAAATGTTCACGTCTCATCAGAATACAAACATACAAGTGTATAACTACGCCTCACGCGCATGCCCGTCTTTGACATTGGTTGTCCACATTCATCCCAAAAAAAGAAAAATACACATATATCAAAATGAATATTAGGGTAACTTCAAAAAACTAAAAAGCACAATTAGACCATCAAACATCCGTTGCTCGCAGGAAGGCAGCAATCAACCTGGATTGGATTCAACAAAAGCAAAACCATCATAACTGAAAAAATCTTCAGATTTTGCAAAGCAAAAAAAATTACATATCTGAAATATATTTCTAACAATTTTGCCTCTACATGCTCCGTCCTCACAAAAATATTAGCAGGTTGAGTGGGCATCACGTGTAATGTCGCCTCAATGGATGAATGAATAGTAAACATTGCAAGAAATCCGGAAATAAATAATCCATAGTGTAACTTTCTCTAAAATTTCATTTCATTTCATTTTATTTCAAGCACATTAAACATGATAAAAAAAAAGTAAACAAAAATGCAAAATAACTCTCTTTCCATGTCCGTGCATGAATTCTCAGTTCTGTTCTTTCTCCTCAATCCAAACCAAAACCTTAAACATGCAATCTCACACCAAATTTGAAATAACAGCATGTCATGCTCTAGATAATTAAACTTGGACAAGTTAAAGCTGATAACTGCTTTCCTAATTCAAGCATCCAAGGCCCATGTATTCAATGATCACCTTGAACTGAAGAAAAGAACAAGGTATGGTTTAACAAATGTTTACATTCACCAATGGAATATTTTACAATCCATTACCAGAGGTGTAGTCTAAAACTCGAATTCAATGAGTTTCATCAGCCACACACTAAGATTTCAACTGAAATATACATATATATATATATAGAGAATCTATACGAATCACATAACAGAAACAAATGCAGAGTTTTTTAAGTCACAATGATAATTGCAGAAGCATTACAACAATATAGAGAGTTGCATGTTAGAAGCCCACCCTCATTTTCAACATACATAATGAGAGTGGCAAGAGAAAGCAGCCATGCACACAAAAAGGATTCGCCAAAATCGGTGCTGAAAAACTGATTCTTTAGAGGATAACCAGCATTTTCCAAACAAAAGATCAAGTGCTTACTTAGAATGGAATCCTAACTGGTATCCCAAGCACCATATCCCCCAGTAAACTTGAAAACAGATATAGAATGTCTTGGATCACATGGCCCAACATGGTGCAGCATGCTAGAGTTCTTAATAATTTCCAAGTTCCCACAATGAGATATGGGGAGCAATCTGAAAAACATAGTTCCAGAGATGAAAATAACTGAAGCATAACATTTTGAGAAGGCTTTCTGACCACCATGGTGAGCAAGAAACTTCTAGCTGCAATATGCAAGTTGTACGAGGGGAAACCTTTTCAACAAAACCTAGAAATACAACAGGAATCCAATTATCATTATGATCCAATTATCATCATAACATACTCAATATATAGAAGTGGTGATCACACAGGTTTTCTGTCCTCCAATATTTTGGGACAATTCACATTGTGGTTCATAAATTGTAAAGCATATAATTCTTCAATATTACTAATAAAAAGAATGTGGCAATCATGCAAAACAAAGTCTAACTCAAAAGAACTACTTTCAACAGAAAGAATTCAGACTTGACAAGCTGACAACCGCATGGAGTCCGAGAAATCCAGGTGCATAGTGCACAATATCAAAGGTCAAATATCATATCAAGCAGAAAATTTTTGGCAGTGGTATGTGTACCTTGCTTAAGGGACAAGCCAGAGACATCAAACGCTTGGTTTAAGGCCCAGATAAACATCGAGACAAGGAAATTTTCCTCAAATAAATAAATCAGTAGATGCAAGAAGTTGTGTGATTGGTTTCTGCCTTCTTCCAATTCATGTGATAAGCTATGGAATAAATGTTACATTAATAAACTAACCTTAGTGAAAAAGAAGTTTGAGTTAAGAAAGATGAATATACGACCAGAGTTTCATATTCTTAGTTAAGCATGAATACAATGTATAATGCTACAAATGATTGATCTTTGTGATGATGTAAATTCAAAATGATTCTTTAAAGCATTAAAAAAATCTAAGAAACATGGGATATTATATCAAATCAGTAACCTTTGCACGTGAGAAAACAAGAATGAGAAATAACAGTGATTGAAGAGAAAGCAAGAGAAAATCACATGACTAATGGATTTCCCCATCCTCTCCAACTTCTCCATCTTCAAGCTCTTCATAAGCACCATTTCGATGTGAGCCATCTCGATCTTTCTTGTGCTTTTTGTGCCGACTTTTATTATCTGAATCATTACTGTATGCATGCTGGCACAAGGTTGAAATCAAAGAATAAAGACTGAGTTAAGGACAAATATCATCATAACATCAAGGCTTTCAAAACATAAAGAAATAGAAATACCTTTTTAGATTTTTTATGATCATTGTTATGCTTGCGGGATCTCTTAGACTCTTCCTTATCATCATTTTCGGAGCTTACATCATCTGCTCTGCTTCGTTTCGGTGTTTTCTTTCTTTCTCTTTTTCCCTCTTTTTGTCCTTAGATCCATGGCTATCAGTAATGTCAACATTTTCACTCTCTGTTTCCTCTTTTCTGGATCGTTCTTTTCCCTTCTCCTTCTCACGTTCCTTATCTTTTTCCTTTCTCTCCTTCTCCTTCTCCTTTCTCTTTTCTTTTTCATCTCTTTCTTTTTCTTTCTTAGCCTGTAGTTCAATAAAATAAGAAAAACACCATTTATAGCCCTAAAAGTATCTAAATTTCAACTT
>CACTHL010000801.1:0-140578 GCA_902712375.1 Dioscorea dumetorum | reverse complement strand
ATAAGATAATCACTTTCTTCTTCTTGGAGACCAAAACTCTATCAAATCCCCTTCCACATTGCCAATTTCTTAGGAGACCTCCCAAACCCGGACGTCGTGATCGAAGGGTTGTCGAATTCACCGAAGACCTACCGCAGAGCAGTGTTTCTCTTCTCTTGTACATTTTTTATTTTGTTATCTTTTGTGGTTAGGGTTGTGAAATCATGCACTCTAGTTTACATTTTTACAACAATTAGTCTTGGTTCTAATGGTCAATTTCAAAATACGTAATTTTTTTAGGAACCATCTTCATGGATGGGAGTGTTGTTCCTTATGATATGTTTGGATGTTTTTGCTACTATTACTTATAAATGTTGTTACTTATTTTGATTTGATTATCTTTAGAACAACCGTGTTAATCTTTAACTATGGCGTGTTGCAGTTTACTACACACATGGAGAGTTCCTATTTAAGAATGTTTGTTTCCACTTACATATTGAGAGCTACCATTTAAGAATGTTTGTTTTTCACTTCTATTGGAGAGTTCTTGTTTACTAATGTTTATTTTTAATTACATTAGAGACTTCCGTTTGCTTCTCTATGTGTTCCCGCTTAGATTAGAGTTCCCTTTTGTTATTATTTGTTTTCACTTACATTAGAGTTCCCGTTTACCTTCCGTATATTTCCCCTTAGATTGGAGAATTTCCGTTTAGTATTGTTTGTTTCCACTTACATTAGAGAGTTTTCGTTTACTACCGTATATTTTCAGCTTAGATTGGAGAGTTCCCGGTTACTCTCTTGTATGTTTTCGCTTATATTGAAGAGTTTTCATTTACTCTTGTCTGTTTCTAGTTACATTGGAGAGTTCTCGTTTACTATTACTTGTTTCCACCTACATTGAAGAGTTCCGTTTACTACTGTATGTTTGCGCTTAGATTGTAGAGTTCCCGTTTACCTCTACGTATCTTTTACGTTTAGATTGGAGGTTCATGTTTAGTATTGTTTATTTTCACTTACATTAGAGAGCTCCCGTTTACTACTTGTATGTTTCCACATAAATTGGTAAATTCCCCTTTAGTATTGTTTGTTTTCACTTACGTTGGAGAGTTCTTGTTTACTATTGTATGTTTTTACTTAGATTGGAGATTTACGGTTTACTACCGTATTTTTCGCTTAGATTGGAGAGTTCCCGTTTATTACTTGTTTGTTTTCCACTTACATTAGAGAGTTCCTCGTTTACTATTGTTTATTTCCACTTACATTGAAGAGTTCCCATTTACTCTTGTATGTTTCCACTAAGATTGGAGAGTTCTGTTTAGTATTGTTTGTTTCGCTTATATTGAAGAGTTTCCATTAACTATTGTATGTTACCGCTTAGATTGGAGAGTTTTCATTTAATATTGTTTGTTTTCACTTACATTGGAGAGTTCTGTTTATTATTGTATGTTTCCACTTAGATTGGAGTGTTCCCGTTTACTACTGTATGTTTCCTTTTAGATTGGAGAGTTCCCGTTTATTACTTGTTTGTTTCCACTTACATTGGAGAGTTTTCGTTTATTACCTTGTATGTTTCCGCTTAGATTGGAGAGTTTCCATTTACTTATTGTTTGTTTCCACTTACATTGGAGAGTTCCCGTTTATTCTTGTATGTTTTTGTTTAGATTGGAGAGTTTTCGTTTACTACTGTACGTTTCCGCTTAGATTAGAGAGTTCCCATTTAGTATTGTTTGTTTGCGCTTACATTAGAGAGTTCTCATTTACTACTGTATGTTTCAGCTAGATTGGAGAGTTCTCGTTTAGTATTATTTGTTTGTACTTATATTGGAGAGTTTCGTTTATTCTGTATGTTTCCGCTAGATTGGAAAGTTTTCGATTACTACTTGTATGTTTTCATTTAGATTGGAGAGTTCCCTTTTAGTATTGCTTGTTTCCACTTATATTGGAGAATTCCCATTTATTACGGTATGTTTCCACTTAGATTGGAGAGTTTCCATTTACTATTATTTATTTACACTTACATTGGAGAGTTCCCGTTTATTACTGTATGTTTTTGCTTGGATTGGAGAGTTCTCGTTTACTACTGCATGTTTTCGCTTAGATTGGAGAGTTTCTTGTTACTACTGTATATTTCTGCTTAGATTGGGGAGTTCTCGTTTACTACTATCTGTGTTCACTTACATTGAAAATTTCCCGTTTAAAAATATTTAAAGTAAATAAAAAGTACAAGTGCTAAGTGAAAACTGAAAAGCTACCAAAAAGCTCGGCAATTTTTCTTGTTAGCCATACACTTTTTGAAAATGTGACAAGATATGATGGCCTTTTTTTCCACCAATGGAAAGGGTAAAGTTGGCATTATATAAAAAAATTAATAACGGAGTTGGGTGGATGGACTAAAAGGGATGAGAACTGAAAAAGGAAGGTATGATAACGGAGTTGGATTTTTTGAGACTTCCGGGGACTAATAATTAATTTTTTCTCTTATCGCCATTTATTTATATTGTTTTGTATTTTGTATTAATTGTTGATGAATTTAATTTTATGCTCGAGAGGAATGAAATATAATTTGATTTATTTTGGAGTTAGAGTTTCTTTCTCTTTCCTTGAAATCTTTGGAATGTTTAAATAGTCGATTGTAAGTAACAAAATGTTTTGGGAGTTTTATAGTGGCCTAGAGATGTTAACATTGACCTTTCATCTATTATCATTTTATTTGTTTGTCTATTTTTCTATTTGTTCATGTATGTAGGCATTTCTTTATTTTCATCATTTATTTATTTTTTAAAATGCTAATGCAATTTGTGTGAGGTGTGTGTTAAGATTATATGTTGCATTGAATTTGTGGGCATGACCTTTCAATCATTATCATTTCATTTGTTCATCTACGCATTGATTAATGAATTTACTCATTCATGTATGCATTTCATGAATCTAATAGATGTCAGTGGATTATTTTCTCCAAATTAAAAATGAGATTTATTTATATATAGGTGTAGTTGTTGAAAAATCTATTGCCACACCTTGGGTAAGTGTTCAAGATTTTCCATGATGTATGTATACATAGCATAGTATGTTTAGAGAAATGACATATGCTGAATTTTTGCAGACAGTTACTAATTCTATAGAAATTGAGGGCAAGAGGTGTAGTCAGCAAATGAACACTATTTTTAATAGGTTTTGATAATATTAGCTCCAGATTTGAGGTTGATGATCAATTGAATGAAAGTGGATTCCATTCAGAAACTAATAATAGTGATTTTGACCTTGACTACCATGAGAAGTAACTATGACATGAAAGAAGAAGATGATCAGTAACTATGACATGGAAGAAGAAGATGATCAGGTTTTTGAATTTGAAGTGAAAGTTGACTTGGGAATAGAGGAAGATATGGGTGGACAGCTAAATGGATCAAGTTCTGCATTAGGATTTGGTTTACCGCTTAACATAATGAGTGAGGGTGGAGCGGTGAATGAGGATTCGAGTATGAGAACTCAAGGTCATTGCACGGTGCTTTTGAATATGGTGATGCTTGATGCCTCTTCAATGAGAAAATTTCTAGAGTTCAATCAACAAGTAGACATGGTGAAACCTAAATAGAAGTGGGAATGTTGTTTGATAATAGGGATACAGTAAAGGAAGCAATAAAACAATATGACAGGTTAAACAGGTATAACTTGAAGTTTGAGAAGAATGACAATAGAAGTGTGAAGGTTGTTTACAAAAAAGAATGTCTTTGGGTATTTTGGGGAGGGTAATCACATGCAAAGGATCCATAGGACTGCACTTGGCATATTAAAACTTACAATAGTCTGCACACATGTTTGAAAAAGATGAAAAATAGGAGTATCACTTCAAATTGGATGGCACAATTACCTTCATAAGTTTTCCAATGATGAACATTACTCCATGCGTTCACTTTAGCAGGATGTTAGGGCAAATTTCAATACCTTGGTGTCATTGATTGAGTGTCACATATGGCTAAGTTGACTACACTTGGAAATTGTTTCGGGGAATGCAAAAGAGTGATATGGTAAGATCTATGATTACTTGGAGGAAGTTAGGCACACCAATGTAGGGCTTACCACAATATGTTTCTTGGACTGAAGATTATTATTGAGAATGTACATTTGCATGCAATGGCGGAAGGAGGCTTCAAATTAGGTTGTAGACCTATCATAAGCTTAGATGCATGTTTCTTAAAAGGCTATTATGGAGGGCATTTGATGGTATGCAGTAGGGATTGATGCAAATGATTGCATGCATCCTATTGTATTTGTAGTGGTTTTGAGTGAAAATTTTGACTCACATTGCTTTGTGTTATTTAGCTGTTGAAATAAGATTTGGAAATGGCCAACTCAGATCATTGGGCCTTTATGCCTGATAAGCAGAAGATGCGAATCTTGCTCATCTTATTTACTACATTGGTACTTATCCTTACATGGTTCCCACTAATAATAATTGTAATTATCAATTTGTTCAAGGACTTGTCCATGCCTTAGTTGGAATTGCTGCCCAATGCCGAGCATGGAGTTTGTGTTAGACACTTATACACCAATTTCAAGTCACAGACTAACAACAAAGGGAAGATGCTAAAAGAATTCCTATGGAAAGCAGCCAAAGCTATTTATTTCAAGGAATTTGAGGATGCAATGAATGAGTTGAAGAGTTTCTTAGAGCTTGCCCACCAATGGCTATAATCCAAAGACCCTAAGCAATAGTCCAAGTCACACTTTCCCACAATGCCCATGTGTGACATGTTGCTGAACAATCTTTGTGAGTACTTCAATAAATACATCCTCCGGGCAAGGGGAAACCTATACTAACTATGGTAGAGACTATGAGGACAAAATTAATGTAGAGAATCGCTATGAAGAAGATAGCTACAGAGAAGTACAGTAGACCTTTGTGCCCCAAAATTCAATCAAAGCTGGAAAGAATAATTCATGATTCCAATAGGTGTTGGGGTCAAACATATTGGTGCTTCAAAAATATCAAGTGTCATGTGGTCCTTTAACCAGCATGTAATTGACATCGAGATCCATACTTGCACATGTAGAAAATGGGATCTCACTGGTATCCCATGTGTGCATGCAGTTGTTGTGATAGCTCTGAATGAAAAAAGGCCCGAGTGTTTTGTCAATCAATGCTACCATAAAGACACACAAATGAAGATATAATCAAATTTTATTCAACCCGTTAGAGGAGTAAAACAGTGGGCTCATGTGAAAGATATGGAACAAATCTTGCCTCCTATGCCGAGAAGGCTTCCAGGTAGACCACACAAAAAGAGGAAGTAACCAGATGAGCCCTCTGGAAAACAATGCAAACTTGGGAATAAGGGGATGCAATTCAACTGTCGTAAATGTGACAAGCCAGGCCACAATATGAGGACAGTAGGAGAGACATTGGTGGCAATAACAAACTAAATTTGGAGGCATTTTCGACAGTGAGATGGTAAAAGTTAATTGTAAGTACCTCACACTAAGTTCATTGTAAAGTTTGGTTCATTAACAAGGGAATCTAAAGTTTTTCTTTCCTTTTTTTTAGCCTAGAAGAAGCTGTGGATCAACCAATATGAAGAAATCAACATCTAAGTTAACATTAAATTATGCCATATTTAATCAGAAATACAATTGAATTATGGCCAATTTAATTTCTTCAAAAAATATCGTCTTTGTTCATAATCATAGGTACAATAACATTGGCACAAATGAAAGAGAATTTGAGAGCATGATCTCTCATAGCATTCATATTAAGGTGTAGACATGGCAAAAACCGATCAGACAAGCTGGTTTCCGACCCAATCCACCTTGAATGGGGCAATTTTTTTTTGTTGGAGACGAGAGGAATGGAGCGGGATGATTCTGTTTTACCTTGCCCCGCCCCGCTCCGTTATAAAATTTGTATATATGCCCTAAGATATTAATATATACATATAATTTAAAATTTTTTTCAATTTATAAATCAAAATTGTTGTTATATAAATTGTACCATTATTTAATATAGTCTAACATATTTTGTAATTATTAATGTAAATAAACTAAAAATAGTAAAAAAAAATATTTTTATGACAATTCCGGTAAAAACGAGGAAGGACGGAGTTGGGCGGTGAGTGCAAAAATTCGCGAGGCGGTTATGGTATTGAGAAGATTAAAAAAAAAAAGGAGGGGTGAGCGTAGGGCAAGGCATATAATTAGCGGGGCAAAGGCGGGGGGTGGGGCAATTAGTGGAGCTACACAAATGAAAACCGGAACATCACCCGTACAATTCAATTGTAGCATATTTAATTTCTTCGATAATGCCCTTGTTTGAGTTGTGTAGAAGTCAATTATGTCAATTATGCCATGTTCAATTTATTTTACATGGGCAAATTTTATAACAAAATATTGCTTTTAAAAGGTTCAAGGTAACAATAGCAACAAAACAAATGAAGATGAAGCTTCACAATCATAGGTAGAGTTCAATTGTGCCCAATTTAATTTTTTTCAAATAATGCCATGTTTGAGTTATTAAAGACCTCATCCTTCATAATGAATATTGTTTTCTAATTTGTTCGGGGTATTGCGGCTAGTAGAACTTGCTTAAATAGAAGTTGCAAGCAACACGGTAGTAATTAGCTATATATACAATGTTTAATTTCTTTTAAATGACCACATTCTATAACAAAATACTGATTTTGAAATGTTCAGGACAATAGTAATATAGGTAATGAAGTTGTAACAACACACAATGAACTTGCAATAACACAGGTAGCTACGACAACCCATTATAATATATTGCTTTTCCATTTCTATTAGTTTCATTTGTGTGAAAAGTAGACTCCTTGGTCTATTTAAGAGAAAGGTCATCCGACTGCTACAAATCCAACTAAGCACCAACATAAATAACAAGCAAAACAAGTGTCATCGAGATATATGGGAGGAAAAACTACAGATGGAAATGGGGCCAAAGGAAAAAAAAATTACCTCATACTGCTACAAATGCTCAAGAAGAAGACAAGAGAAGGTTATGCAATGGTGAACATTGCTATTGGGGAAAATGTGCAAATTGTGTGAAAGTTAACGAAGATTCCTTTAGGTAGTAACATATGAAAGAAAATGTTTTCGTTTTGTTTTAGAACCAATATCAAAATTGAATGCTCACAATATCAATTTGCATGTGTTTTGTAGTTTTGGAAGCAACATGTTTACAAATGCAAACTGTGTACTTTATTAATGTATACTCTCAGGTTCACACTTTATCCAAGTGTGAATGTCCACTTTATAGAGTTTGGCATTTGCTTAAAATATGAGTTATGAAATTTCATATTGCCTTCAGAAATTTACATTTGTTTCAAATGTTAATGCTTAATTTACATAATTCTCTGGGCAGAATATTCACTGACAGTGATTCTTGTGGATGGATTGACATGAAAAATGAAAATTTGCATACTTCACATATATTCGAATCATCTACATAAAAAGGATATAGTTAGCAATCTTCAAATTTTTACAATGTGTACAGATGGCAATCACAAGTCTTTGCAACCAAATTTTATAAATGCTCCCAAGCTTTCCGTCACCAGTTGTTGTCCTCCTTCTTGATGCTATCTTTTTCCCATACATCTATCTTCCTTCTTCCTTGATACAATCACCAAGCCACCATCGGGTCTTGGGGGGAGGTTTCAAAGTTTAGGGTTTCGGGGAAGGGAAAGAGGATGGGGAAAAGGAAGAGGTGGAAAGAAGATATGAGGTGCCATTTGAGCTGGTAGCTAAGCTAGATCACAAGCATGAGAATAGATGTGACACGTTGACTGCCTCATGTGATCGCCGTTAACAAAGCATGTGCGGGGGTACAAAATTATAATAAAAAGTAAAAGTAAGGAACCAAATTGTAACATTTTAACATTTTAAAACTAGATGACCGAAATAAAAACATATGAAATTGTAGGGGACCATTCTGGCTATTTACTCTTATATATATATATATATATATAATCAGCACGTTTAGTTTATTAGCATTAGATCCCCTATATAAAACATTTGTCCCACTAAAAAAGCGCAGTTACTCATATGTGCCAGTACTAAGAAATTGTTTGTCCATATTAATTAAAAAAAAGATTGACTTCTTATTTTTCTAAATTTATAAAATGTTTTTTTGTTATTATTTTCTGAATTTACATAAACATATATATTAGACTTATTTTAGAAAATAAATTTCAGAAATAAAACCAATAAATGCTATCCTTATAAAATAATAAATCAATCAAAGGATTAAAATGCATTCACATATCTTTATTTTTTTATACAAAGTGGGTAGCCTTCGGTCTATACAAATATTATTAAATTACATATTATTAATGTAGCTGTATAATTTACTTCCAAAAAACTTCAAAGAGTAATTTTAAAATAATTAAAAATATATATATTTTATTATATTTAGGTCTTTTATTTACATTAAATCTGGTATATGAATTGTAAAGAGTCACTCTCATTATCTAAATGAAGTATGCCAATAAAGAGATATTTGATAAAGTTAGAAATTGTTGGCCACAGGGACATGCACCACTGAATTTTGAAAGCAAAGATATGAATATCCTGTACAGAAAATTCGATACCAATAGACCAAAAGATCATTAGCTCTTGATTTTATGCTTTGATTGATGATAAGATTGATTACCTTGGGTTTTATGGAAATAGACCGTGATAATGTGATTACACCTGTTTTAGCTAATTACTTTGGGTTTTGATGATGAATACTTGGATAAATTCCTGGGATTATTTTTCTCAAAAAATATATATTTTCTGAAAATTCCTTTATCAAGAAATAACAACAAGAATTTCTTTAAAAAAATATTTAATAAAATATGTATAGTTGGGTCCTTACACCATTTCAAGAATTTGAACCACCCAAATATTTTGTTTTTTGAAAAATAAATAAACCACCATCATTGAAAATAAAACGAAAAAAAACATAATAAAATATACAAAATATAAACTTTCACTCCACTGGAAGTGGCATTTGATTGTAATGAGGAGAAACACAAAACAAAAAGATTAACATCACACAACCGAATCCACCTAAAAACGTATTCTCTTAGACGTGATCCAACACAAATAATTAAATAAAATTTAAAGGAAAAACAAAAATGCGACCCAAAAAAATATAGTAATAAAGCTTAAGAAACATCTTATAAAACTAATCGTAGCATCTTTAATAGCGAGTTTGAAAGTGTTTAATAAATACATAATGATTAAACCCTTCATACGTCACTATTGAGGGCCCGTTTGGGTACCATTAAATTCCATAGGATTTAATATTACGTAGAAATTTATAATATGGGCTATTTGGACATTCTTTTTTACAATATAAAATTACTATGGAATCATATGATTCCATAGTATTTTTATAAAGAGGTCGGGACCAAATTTTTTTTTCTTTGTTTTTCGGGCTGGGCATTTCGGACTATCGAAGAAAGGAAAGAGCACTATTCGATCGTAGTAAATTCCACATATTTCGTAGTAATTTCATATGGATATCCAAACACCATTCCGTAAGAATTTTTCCCGTAGTAAATTCCATAGAAATCATCTTCGAATCTTATGAAATAAATTTTTTATGAAAAAATTTATTATGCATCCAAACGACCCCGAGTGTTTAGTGACCACTAAATACATCATGACGGAGCTCATATTTTTTTAACTTTTTATAAATTTCTATGCCACCTCTTTAACATTTCTTTTTTTAATGATAAATTCTTTTTTTTATTTTTTGCAACATGATTGTTTTATTTTTAAACTTATGTTTATATATACTTTTAATTTGAGAAATTGGGTGCAACTCTTAATTTGTATTAAATTGTTTTTATTTCTTCATCAATTTGAGAAAATATATTTAATTTTTACCAACAAAAACTTAAATCATTTTTAATAAATTAACAATATTTAATTTTATAAAATTTATATATTTGTTAAAATAAATCAATTTTAGTAAATAATGAAATAATTTTGTTAGTCAAGTATATTTATTATGAAATATATAATGTGAATTATTTTGCAATAATTTTTTGAATAGTCTTTATATTTTCTAAACTTATCAGTTTAATTATCTATTTTAAATTGTGATTTTTTAGTCTCTCTATTGTTTTAATTAACCTATGTTAGTTCTTTTTTTAAAGGTTTAGCCTTTAGGTTTTAAGGTTTCTAAAGTTTGACAAGGGTCAATTAAAATAGTAAATAAACTAAAATATTATAATTTAACATAGAGAAATTAAAAAAATAAGTTTAGAAAAGTAGAGCTAATACAAAAACTTTAAACACCCCATCCCATTACTTCCACAGCGGCAAACTACATGTTATTTATAAAGATAAACTAAAATGAAGTAATAATAATAATAATAATAATAATAATAATAATAATAATAATAATAATAATAATAATAAATACAGCTCCTCATCACAACCCTAGCACACACCATCCTTAATATAATGCACGTTTAACAAATGCTCCAATAACTGAATATAAGAACTATCAATACAAACTTCTTCATTGAGGTTCCTAAAGCTACACTGTTGCTATACCAGAGAGCAGGAAGAAAGAAGGAGCAAGAAAGAAAGGAAGAGAAGAGGAGGAAGGCAGCAGGAGAGAGAGAAGACAAGATTTGGGCAAATATTCCTTGCTTTTCCTCTCATTCATGATTCGGTTTTATAGTGAATCAATACAATGATTGTAACAACCTGCTACACTGGCATTTTAACAAACACCTGCTATGCCAGCGTATCTGTAATTTCAATAACAACACATAACTACTACTTCTTTCCAGCACCTTCTAATTACTTAATACTGAAATCATTAATTCATCACAAAATCTTCATACTTGGCTCCCACGACACCCCGATTCTTGCGGTTGCTCCTCCCCGAAGCCGCCTTGGGTCCACCAACCAATTCTTGTGCATCATACACAGTTCTCATAAATATCTTTAAGGAATCAACACCTCTATTCATTAACTTAGGTGACGTTTGGTGCTTTACCACAAAAATATTATAATAAAATTTAATTAATGAGCAGTGATTATACGGAAAATAATTTTTTTTTTTGTTTGGTGTATATTAAAAAAATCTGATTAAATTGATGAGAAAGTAAATGTTCCTCTGCAAAGAATAATCTAAATGAAAAGTTAGGAGTAAATATGACGAAATGTTGAGGGTATATTTTGGCAAAGCGTATGATTTTACATTGCCTTCCTATGGGAAAGCAATTCTCCCACTCAATTTTTTGATAAACACTGTCCCTCAATTGGAGAAAACTACTTTCCAGTCGCAAAATAATATTTTTAAAAAAGTACCTAACCAAAGACGATTAGGTGATTCTCTTGACTTATTTCCTAAGAAAGTTGAGACTTTCCCTTGTACCAAACCCTTCCTTAGAATTCAAATTCCATACTTCCTTTTCAATCCTAAACCTCAGTCAATGCACCTCATCAACATCATCGCACACCTATATATTATTTTTTCAACACCACTTAAACATTTATTTCGCTATCTAATTTATGAAGAACCAATTTCAGTGCTGCAATCTTATTATTCAACAGGTCTTGATTGCTCTTGAAGTCAAATAAATGTTCATAAGTACCATTCTTTTCAAAAATATATAAGATCATGGGCTATGTGGTAAGCTATGGCTTCGACTTTAGATATGTGAATGATAACAAAATTAGTGCCTTTGGCTTATCACTCTTTTTTAAACTCATGTTCTTTATTTTAGAATGAAGGGATGCACTCCACTCACTTATGGATAGGGCTGGCATTCCACTCACTTATGGATAGAGCCGGTAACGGGGGAGGGGAATCCCCGAGCCCCGCAGGGGACCCGACTCGACGGGGACGGGGAATCCCCGATTCTTCCCCCGTGGGGGCGGGGATGGGGGCCAACCCATCCCGGCTTAGTAAACGGGGTGCCCGGGGGGGGGGGGATTGCTATCCCCGCCCCACGGGGATCCCCTTCCCCGGTTGAAAATGATATATAGAAATTTTTAATTTTAATTATTTACAGTTTTAAAAATAAAAAATCCTCACATATAATCATAATTATAAACCATTAAAAAAATTTTTATATATTGGTTTGTTGAGCTTTATTTTGAATAATTTTTATACTTTTCATGTGTGGCAGTGTGTATTAGTATTAAATTTTTTTAAAAATAATTAAAACTTATAGGTATATGGGGATCCCAGCGGGGACAGGGATGGGGACGGGGAGATAACCCCCCGCCGCCGGGGAGTCGGGTCGGGGCGAGGACGGGGAGACCCTTCCCCGTCCCCGCTCCGCCCCATCACTAGCCCTACTTATGGAGATATTTTTGATGCATGGGGCAACCAACCCAGCAACTTACAAGATATTTGTAAGTAGACAAGTCTTCTACTATATCAATAAGCGAATAATATATATGGTTGTTGTTAACTGGAGGAATGTCTAAATTATGGACTATGAGGGCATTAGATTCAAACATGCTTTCTCTCTTTTCTCAATGTCTTCGCTCAGATTTAAAAATAGATCCATCCACTATTTTATTTCGTAAGTGAAACCCATTTATTGGGAAACTTTGGTAGCACACTAGTGGTGGTCACTGTAAAAGATGGCAAAGTTATTTTTCAGTGGCCTTTGTAATATATAGTAGAAATGGGATAGATGCAAATGGGATGTAGTTCATGCAGTGATGGGATTTAAGGAAATAATCCCTATAAAATGCCATATCTTTTTGTTGAATTTACTTGTGAATAAGAAAAAAATATGAGAAGCATACATGCATTTGAATCCATTGAGAGAATGATTTGGTTGTGTGGGAACCCTAATCAGAGAAACCTAATAGTGAGTCTAAATTGTTGTCATGTGTACATTAGGGACCGGATCCAATTTATAAGAAAATTTATGCGCTAATTACAACTCTACCCATCATAGACTTCACAATTTTACCCTAGGAATTATAGACAGTGTTATTTGTTCCCACACATTTAATTATAATTATGACCTAATCCAAAGTTTAGATCGCTACAATTAAGTCTTTCAAACTAACACTACACCAATCTTTTTTTTTTAGAAGCACTTTATTAGAGGGGTTTTTGGAAAACCGGATCAATAAAAAAAATGGAGTATTAGAGCCCCATTTGTACAGCCGGTTTAAGTAACGGGTTATAAGAAATAAAAATATCTTTTAAAAAAGGTAGAATCCCCAAAATAGACCTTCTATTTTTTCAAACCGGCCCTTTTAGTCCCTCTAATATAATTTGAGCCTTTTTACTCCTTTTATTTTTTAAATTGGGAACATTGAGTCTCTTATGCTAACGGGGGTTAAATTTGCCGTTAAATGATGCTGATGTGGCTTTATAAATTAAAAAAATATTTTAAAAATAAAAAACTAAACGGGTTCGGATCCGCCAATGATAGCGGATCCAAACCTGTTTAGACTTCATCTCGAAATCCTCCGTACCCGTTTAGTTTTTTTATTTATAAATTAATTTTAAAATATTTTTAAAATATTTTTTTAATTTATAAAGCCACATCAGCATCATTTAACGGCAAATTTAACCCCCGTTAGCATAAGGGACTCAATGTTCCCAATTTAAAAAAATAAAAGGAGTAAAAAGGCTCAAATTATATTAGAAGGACTAAAAGGGTCGGTTTGAAAAAATAGAGGGTCTATTTTGGGGATTCTACCTTTAAAAAACCCATCTCTCTCTCTCCCTCTCTCCTTTCACTCTTTTGAAGACAAAGCCGCGGCTCTCTCTTGTTTCCTTGAAGACGAGCTCCATCCGCCACCGTTCTCTCTCGTTTCCCATTCACTCAATTTGAAGATGAGCTCCATCCACCGCAGCTCTCTCTCGTTTCCTTTTCACTCACTTTGAAACGAGCTCCATCGGCCACCGTTCTCTCTCGTTTCCCATTCACTCGCTTTAAACGAGCTTCATCCGCCGCCACTCTCTCTCGTTTCCTTTTCACTCGCTTTGAAGATGAGCTCCATCGCCGGTGCATCTAGGCTCGTTCCCTTTCCTTCATTCTCTTTGAAGACGAGATCCATCGTCTCTTGAGTACATTGTGAAATATTGATTTCTTAAAAATGTAAATGCTCTTGAAACTTTGAAGCAGAAGCCAATTAGGCAGACACCCTTCAGGCAATACACATGCAAACAAAAGATTGACTAGATATATGTGTTTTTTTTTTGGGAAAACAAATTGATTTGCATGCATATTTTGCCATGAGCTCGTATTTGGAAAATGCCCACTTGGATTTATTTATTTATTTTTCAATTGCCACTCTATTGTTCAAGGTTTTTGTTTCTATATATTCACAGTTCCAAAACAATACCAATAACACATTTCTTGTTTAGCTCTAAAGTTCAAACGGAATCGGGTGACCGGTCTTTCTAGAACTGACCACTAATAACCTTATTTTCTACTTTTTTTCTAATTTAGGGTTACATCAATGCTTTACAAGATATTGTAGACATGTGTAGAGAGAGTAGAACTGAGCATGTTGGGGTGCTTTCTTGCTAGTAAAAAAGTTGGTGTAAGTTGGGATTAGTTGAACTTTTGATTTGTTTTGAATCATGTATCAATTTCATATGGATGTATGACTGTCATTATCTTGGAGATTAGAAGGGCAGAGCCATTTCATTCCATATATATTTGATGACTTGATTAATTGGAATCTATTTGTATCACATCAAGTTTTTTTATTTTTTTTTTCAATTGAGACTCTGCTTTTGGTTCTAAGTTTTCTTTGTTGCTCATTATGCATGAGTGAGAAGGCCATTTCTTTAGTTATAGTAAATACTAGCTCATTTATTTTGTTCCTTACATTCATTCTAGAAATAAACATATGACTAGCACCAGAATGGTAGTCATTTGCTTGAATGAGTAGTTGTCGGCTAAACTGAGACTCTCTATCTATGTCCTTTTTTTTGTTCTTTGGGAGGTCCTTATATGTTGGAATTTTAGAAAACTTTTGTTTGTTTAATTGCTCCTTTTAAAGCTATTCAACTGTTGAATAGTTTTACTTTTGTTGTCGCTGCAATAATTTTCTTGTGATTTATTACTCATCAACAACCTACTACTCGTTTTGCTTGCCCTTGATTGAGTGCATCCTTAAAGATCATCTTCACTTTGCCTTTTAGTGTTCTTAGGTATTCTTTCTTGTAGATTTGCATTCTTCGTATTTCTAGTTATTTGTAACACTTGGTGAATTAATGAATAAACCAGCTCTTGTTTGATTCTAATCGCTTGGATCTCGTTATTACTTGATTTCGGTGATGTCCCACATCTTGATATCGATTAAAGTTCAACTTTTTTTATTTTAATTTTGCATATTCATAAATTTTATTGATTTTCGAAGAGCCTTTCTCTCCTCTATTTCTATTGCATGTTCTTTTCCTATGCGTTTGCTTTTATAAAGTGGCTTGTAGTTGTGCAATTTTCTATTTCCGCTTGATCATTACTTCGTCACAGATTGGATTTTGATTATAATTGTTTGACTATAATGTTGCATGTCTACATTCCTTTGTTGCTTGTGGTGGAAGCTTATCTTTTCATTGTGCTTTTATTTGTTCCTTTGTAGTATACATGATGTATCTAGCATATCCAGCACTCATGATGTGTTTAGAAATTGGCCATTGTGTATGTCTTTTGTTGTTTTTGCCTATCTAATTGTTAGGTTTTAAAATTAATATAATACACAAAATAAAATGCAGTCATGGCATATGAATTTGATCATAAGAACTATAAATAACTAAACAACACCTAGATGATTTTGGAGAGGGGACACATAAAAATTCAAGCGAACACTTAAATCATACTAAATTTTGCATGCAATTAATATAGAGAATAGTGGTAATTATAAGGCTAATTCTACCACAATCCTCTTAAATGCAACCATAAGGACCATATTGAGCCAGATAAGAAAGATACAGAAACCAAACAGAGCATCATTCTCAAATGAAGCCATAAGAACTGCCAAGACGGAAAGCTAAACCAAGGTCTTTAGGCTATCACCTTAATCGCATTTGCAACTTGTTTTGAATCTGGAATGAATCTAAAGGCTACTCCATTAACGTTGAGCTGGACAACCTGCAATACATCAAAAGACACATGTTAATCATTAGAAAACAAGTGCAATTAAAAAAAAAGCAACCAAACTATTATGGCCCCTTACATCAATCAACGCTTTGGAGGTATATCCAATTGATTAAGATCCACAAGAAATAATTGTAACCATCAAAAGTTCATCCGACTTTCAGAACAAATGTGTACACTACATCATTAAAGAATGTAGTCATCTTAATAAGTCGATGAGCAGGATTTTACTCTTCACTATTTTAAATAATTTAGATGAGGTTTTATAGTCATGAAATTTATCAATTTGCAACACTAGTGGAAGCTCATCTAAGTTTCAAATATCTGTAATTGTATTCTTTGTGATACAGTTTTTAACAATTGTTCCTTGCGCTTTGTGATCCATTTCATGTTCCAACTTGCCGATTTTATCCTTTACGCCATTCTAGTTGTGAGTGGAGATTTTCTTTATTATAACAATGTGAGCCGAGAGGATTTTTTGATAGTTTTGAAATGAAGAGAAGGGTTTTATATGTTGCCGTATATACTTGATCCGAACTATTAGGCTAAAATCTTTAGAGTTTGGGAGATAAAAGACATAAGGGAAAAAAAAGTCCATGACTCGGTGAACTGTTATAGCTTTGAACATGTAAAATTTTCTAAGCATTATCTATCACATGTTTTTTTTTTTTTATTGTCTTCCAAGTCATTGTTAGACAAATTTTAATAAGAAGCTAGGGAAGTGTATTATCTTCATTGAGTTTTCGCATAGCTGATCGAGAAGTTCTGTCACATATTTTGGTTTGGATTGAGTTCAAGCAATATGAATGTTTTCCGTGTTAACCCTCTTGTTCTACTTGTTCTCAAATTCTTTCCCTTTTCTTATCATGTTGTTTTCTATCGTTGCACATGCCTTTGCTTAAGTATAGATTTGGCACATATAAAAGAACTATTTGTAGGGTTCATAGCTGAAAGAAGTTTTACTGGTAGGATGTCTAAACAATAAATTCATTGTCTTATGTTTTCATTTCTTTTCCATTCTTAAACAATAAAGTGAAACATCTTTTTTCAGTGATGTACATAGATTGAGGATGTTGCATCCATTGAGTAAGCTGATGTTAGTGGATAAAATATGAACATACTGTGGCTCAAAAGGTTAGTTAGTTACTAGCTTTTGAAGTAGATTTGTTTATACTCAGAAGTTATAATTTTCATTATCATTTCACCATATTTGTTTTTAAGAATTTTGTTAAAAAGAAATTCATGCAAATTGTAGTTTAAGGCATCTAGACCTTCATATAGCAAGCTTGTCTTGTTATGGTATGCAAAAGGCTTTATGCAAATTAAACTGGAATAGCCAATAAATTAGAGAGAAATGAAGAAATCTATGAGCTGGGAACCTTATAGGGTGTTTCTTTGTTGGCTTGTTTAAGTTTTACAACTAGAGATTGAATCCACTTTTGGCATTTCATGGTCAATGTCGGTGATGCTTTGTCCGAAAAACGGATATATATTAATCCATATACACATCCACATTATCTCATTTTCATATTATGTCCATACTTGTGAGACTTTTTTGCCATTGGTTGTCTCTTATTTTATGAAGGAATATTATTTAGTAAGCTTTATCATAGGCATTAGCCCACTTCGGTGTGTTTGTTTCACTGATTTGGATCCGGAAGTGATGATGTGACAACTTCTAAGTTCAGCTACTTCGGTGTCTGACTTCAGCTGAAAAAATCTCGAAGTCACGACTTCAACCTCCCACTTCAGCCCACTTTGCAATATTTTTCAATGATAAATAAAATAATTGTTACCATGGTAATGAAATAATTAAATCACTACTCTCACTGATTAATAATTAAGCATAATATATTAACTGATTTAATTTAATTTAATAGCATGGTATTAAATTAATTATATGGTGTGTAAAGTTTTTAATTTAATAAATAAATTATTTATTACCATCGTAATAAAGTAATTAAATCATTTAATTAAATCATATGATGTAATTAAACAAGTCTAAAAAGCATGAAGGGGTAACTTTACTCCCTTACCGAAAAGTGATGAAGTGGGATTTTTCAGATACCTACTTCAACCAACCAAATACAGAAAATGGTCTCCGAAGTCCAGTTTTCAGCTTGAACCAAACACACTGAAGTGGATAGTTCCAGCTGAATTGTTCACTTCCACCGAAGTGCCACTTCCAAACTCCCACCACTTCAGTAATTCACTTCCGAACCAAACGGCCCCAAACCATCCGCATTCAAATCTGCAGAAGCTTCTTTTGTCAATTAATGGTGAAACCTCTGTTTTGAAGATAGGGGATTTTGGATTTGCAAGGTAAGCCATTAATATATTGTGGTTCTATTACCTAGATATCATGTGATGATTTGGTCTCTTTTAAGTAAAAAAGTAGGAACATTATGACAAGTAAGTAACTGCTTATTATGAAAGCTATTTTTTAGGCTTTAGAGAATATTTATGATGTTTAGGATTTAGAGAATATTTGATGGTTGAACTTTGTGTTTTTATGCATTGTTCCTCTATAAAAACAATTTAGTGTGAAATAGTTTAAAAGCCTAGTTATTTTAAGAAGAAAATATTTTTTACAAAACTGCATATTTATTGCAGGGTGCCAAATTTGAGCAAGCATGTGCAACAAGCCTTTTCACTGGTTTTCTTATGATACCCTTATTTGTTACGAGGAAACTGCACCATCTCATGGTGTCCACTCCATTTGCATCAGTGCACCTGATGAAGCCATGATTGAGATAGACTTAAAGCAAACAATTATTTCTTTGCTAATGAAAACCCGTCGCCGTAATTTGTGAAACTCTCGACTCTGTATGTAATGGGATTTCGAACCGCTTTTGTTGTTTGATGCTTTTGCTAGTTTTGTACTAATTCTTGTGATGTAATTAAATTTGAGCTCACATTTCCGGTCATGTTTAAGTGAATTTTGATTGGCGTAAACGAAGAAGTCTAATTTGGTGTGGTTAAGGTTGATATAAATTTGATTGTTGTGGTGAGTTAGTTTGTGATTATGTTTGAAGATTCACTGGTCTTGTACTTGTGTCATTAGAACTATGTTCTAATCTATTTATTGTTATCCGAAAAGAATTGTACAGGTAACCAATCATTTACGTTTGTATGTACCCTTTGAATGCGTCATAATTGGAGACGGTTATAAGCTTATAAATTTTAGAGGTGGTTATAACCGCCTCCATACCTATTATAAGTTATAGAGGCGGTTATAACCGCCTCCATACTTAGTAATTTTCAATTTTCTCTAGTTGTTTTAGAGATGTTTATAACCGCCTCTACAGTTTATAAATTATAGAGGCGGTGATAACCACCTCTAAAGCAATGGGAAGAAAATTAAAAATTACTAGCTCTTATAATTTTTTGAGACAGTTGTAATCGCCTCTAAATTTGTGATAAAAAACCGCTTACATATTTAAACCTTACCCCAACGGTTGGTAGAAACCGGTTCTAAAGTGTAGAGCTGATTTGATACGAGGCGGGCGAAAAAACCAACACTAAAGCTATAGAGTCTGTTAAAACCACCTCTATAGGATGTGAAAACTGCCTCTAAAAATCTTTTGTAGTGTAGTGTAAAGATGGTAATACATATATACATAATTATTAATGTGGTTATGGTATGTCTATGTGACTTAATGCATAAATTTTACTAAATCCCCACATACTGTATAGTCCGCATCCCAGCATATAAAACTTACATGCCAAATTGTATGAATAGAGAAAGCTACTCTAAGATTATAATTTTTATTTTTTACCACTTAAAGGATTTATCAATGTTATTGGAAATGTCTTCCCAGGTCTTGCAAGGCTATTATCTATGCAACTGATAAGTAGACATCCTTAAAGCTTCCTCAGATTAAGGAAGCCCATAAGCAATTAAAGTTCTTTGAGAAAACCTTACTAATGATTAAAAAAACAAAAATTGTATAGTGCAGTAGATTGTTACTTGAATGATAAATAGGCAAACCTAGGATTGAATTTTAGATTGACAGTACTATTGCAACATTTTAAACACTGTTGTTTATTCAGTGTTTATTAAAACCCCTCCTTCAGGATGTCGTTTCCCCTCCTTCAGGATTGCATGGCAAGGGACCATATTTATTACTTTAGTTTTAATTTTGAAAATTCTTTTGGGCGTGCATGTGGTAGGAGTGTAATCACCCCATGTTAAATCTGACTAAGTTAATAAATCCTTAAAAGATCGGATTATAATTGGTCCATCACTATATGTACCTATTCCGTGATAACCCTATTGTGGGACAACACTTGTTCTTTTAGTCAGAAAAAAAAGTTAGATTTTATTAAGTATAAGCAAATTAAGGTAATAAACACGATAAACAATTAGTTGCATAATAAGAAACCTGTGAAAGTTCATCTATGATATTATAAGTTTGCCAATCATATTATATAATTTTGAATTTTGTAACATGGTTTTAAAAAACAAATTAATAATATCTTTACAAAAATGCAAGATTCTAAAATCAATGAGTTGAATTCTAGCAAGATGGTTCATCATCATTAAATTTTCAATAATTTATAAACTATTTTTGTACTCGTAACTTGAAAAAGTAAACACATATAATATGAAACAACAAAATGATGACAAACATCAGTGTAATTTCTCTATTAAGATATTTCCACCATACTATGACAGAACTTCATCGACAAATTTCCAATTTTAAAATATGCATATATTTGTATTAATCATGTAATTGTATCCAGTGGAGTCATGTCATCTTTGTTTGAAAGCTCATATTTGTATTGAGTGGGAGATCTTGATAAGTGGTATCTATCTAGTGAATGTTATAGTCTAAAAGGAATATCAAAGGAATATCAAAGGAATATACTAAAATAAGCCATAAAACAGTCATGGCAAGTCTTAATCCCCTCAATTCAGAATATCAAAGGAATATTTGAACATGATTAAAATCTACAAGTAACATAGGATTCTCAATTCTAACACAAATGCAAGGTAATGAAGCATTTACTAAAAATATCTCACAAACTATTTCTTCAAAGTACCCCCCATAAAAATAATAAATAAATAAAATAGGCATGATACCTGTTATTGCTCCCTGCTTCTAATAAACTGCTATCCATTACACAAATATTTTCATCCAGTATCAAGTGCTCTATGTGTATTATCGTTTATAGTGACTGAGCCCAATAAATATGAGATTTGTTAGAATAATTAATAGTCCCACATCAGTTAATTAGAAAAATATAATTTTGAACATATAAGTCTAGGTTTCTCATCCAATCAGCTGAAGCCTTTTTGGTTGAGGTAAGCCTAAATAATATGTTTTGCATCTAACATAATATTAGAGCTTGGTCTGCTAATTTGTTTGTGATTTGACAAGTTAAAATAAACTAGCACACATCAAAGAGGCATGTTAGAGTAACTAATAATCCCACATCAATTAATTAGGAAAATACAGATTTGAATTTATAAGCCTATGTTTCTCATTGTATCAACTTAAGCTATTGGGTTGAATTAGATCTGGATGATATGTTTGGTTTGAATCTAACAAGATTAACTGCACCAAATTCAAGCAAATTCGAAGAATTCGTGCCCTTTTTCTCTCTTATGGCATGGCTCAAAGAACACTGCCAGGCAGGAAAACTAAAAGCATCTGTACAGTGTTCAAATTAAGTAATTCTAAGGAGCATGTATTTGAATGATCTTAAGAAGCATTTGAACAACATAACAGGTATCAAAATATGGAAAATGCAAGTAAGTGTTGGTTCAATCAATATATATGAACAAACCTCACAAACAACAGTTCCTCGAGAGTATTTGCTTGGTATATCATCAAGAATATCTCCTGGCAATCTCCCTGACTCAATAGCCTCGTAGGCACATGGGCACACAAGTAATTAACAGGCAAAAACAACAAAATGGATCATAAGGTAAAACATCAGTGAACTTTGTAGTTCAACCTACAATTTTGATGTCTATAAAGATATCAAGTAGCAAGCAGATGAACAGATATGACCAACATGAGTGTCATGCATTTCCATTAAGTATAATCAGAATGACTATCAGACTCATCACATGCTACCTAATTTTTTAACCAAATTCTCAAATCTTGCACCGTGAGTTACTCCCAGAACATAACCCAAATGATTGCAAATAAGGGAAAAGGCAGATTTTAATTGGATCTGACATTCTCACAACTGATTTTTATCATGGAATATTGATCCCATGAGACATAGTAAATGTGTGCGTTCAATAACCCAGTACGTAACTTCGACCGCTAGTGGTTTATTACGTCAATAATCAAAATGAACACCAACATCACTATTCTAAATGTCACAGCCCCAACCGATCAGCTGCGGCCGTGCGGCACCTGACATGCACCATAGCGACAGGTCAGCCTTCCCTTGCAAGAACAGTACGTTAATCCTGTTTGCATTACAAAGTATAGCGGAAATAAGATGAAGCGAGCAAATCCGGAATACACGTCGGAACGAGAAACACGACACAAAGAAACCCATTTTGAGAGAGAAAAACATAAAACTCTCTTAGATCGAGAAATGTTTACAACCATGGCCAAAACCAACACCAAGTGGCCTTGTCTTCTACCAAAGACACATTTGACCCTATTACAAGAGCTACCCCAAATCCAAGGTTGATTGAGCCCCATGCCCAATACCGGCCTGGCGTGAATACCCTGACTTCACTTAGCTTGCAGTGTCCTCTGACTCGACTGTAGCTTTAACCAGCCACCCTTGGTCACAGCGCGTAGCAAGATCACGGTCACGCGCGGTAATACCGCGTGCCATCCTCGCCCCCGGCTCGGCAACGCTCCCGGCCACGTGCCTACTTGCATACGCCCGTGTAAAACCTTGTCGAATCCGGAATCGGCTCTCGGTCAACCGGCTCGATCAAGTGTCCCGCCCCGCCTAGACTTGCTAGAGATCCAACACTCTTGCATGATGAAGTCCTCGCGACACTTGACTCTTGGTAAGGCGCGCGCGCCCCCCACTCGCTCACCGGCCACGCGCACGCCCACGGTCCAGGCGCGCGCGCGCCTCACGGCCTCGGTCCATGATCATGCGGGGTATTTCACCCGCCCTTGGTCCGGACACAACATAAGCGCCGCGCCACTGCGCGCGCTACCAAATCCACGCAGCTGTGCGCCCTCGTGGCTTGGTCTATGTGATACTGTATGCCCGCGACCAAGTGTAAGGTCATCAACCCTTACAAACCACCCCCACTAGTTGAACCCGACGTCCTCGTCGGTCTCGAACTCAAGAAGTCTTCCACCAACTCCTTGAACCGCCAAAGAGTAGTATCGCGCCCCCCGCCTTGCCTCCGACATAGGCAAGTCCTTCCATTGGACAAGGAAGAACACCCTGCGGT
This sequence comes from Dioscorea dumetorum, assembly GCA_902712375.1. NCBI lineage: Eukaryota > Viridiplantae > Streptophyta > Magnoliopsida > Dioscoreales > Dioscoreaceae > Dioscorea > Dioscorea dumetorum. The sequence continues at coordinate 117,109 of CACTHL010000801.1, read as the reverse complement.
TCTTCTTGCTTTGGCCTTCTACTCTTCGGTCTAGGATCCGCTCAGCCACCCTGCTGAACTCCTCGCGAATAGTCGGTGGAGCCCGACTCTTCTTCGCCTTCGATGAATCCGTGGGGTTGTCCAGCCGCTGGACAATAACGAAAGGCCCATCGTACCTCATGATTCAGCCTTTGTGTACATCCTCCCGATGTAACTTCTTCCACACCTGTAGAGTGAGCTTCAACCAAACCTTGTCCCTTACTTGGAACTCCAAAGGACGTCTCCCTTGATCTGCATACTTCTTCATTCTGGCGAGCCGCCTTGCGAGGCTATCCCGAGCACTCTCCATCATCTCTTGCCGATCAATAGCAAAATGATACGCGGCAGGACATTCTCCTCATGTCCTCCTCTTCGCCACCTTTTGAAGGAGTAATAGGTTGGTATCCATACGCAAGCTCAAACGGACTCCTCTCCGTTGATGAAGACCGATAAAGTAGCTAAACTGCGCCACATCAAGCAGACTTAGCTAATTCTTCCGCGAAGCTGAAACATAGTGTCGGAGATACTCATCCAACAGAGTATTGATCCTCTCCGTCTGCCCATCCGTCCATGGATGATTCGCTGTTGAAAACTTCAACTCTGTGCCCAAAAACTCGAACAACGCCGTCCAGAACCGCCAGTAAAGCGAACACCTCGATCGCTTATGATGTCTCCCGGTACCCCAAAGTGCTTCATCATATGCTTCAGGAACAGCTCAGCCACCTCTGCTGAACACACTACCGGTGCGAGTATAAATCGGTCCACGACCACCATCACTGTCGACATCTCTTCCACCTTAGGAAATCCGGAGAAAAATGGCTTTTCCGGAACACTCAACGGCTGGAGAAGACAGGCCTCCCGTCTTCTTACCGACTTGTCTTGTTGGCACACGAAACGCGTCCTCACATATGCTTCAAAGTCTTCGCCCATATCCGGCCCATAACAATGTCTTGTGAGCAAGGTCTTCCTTCGCTCACGACCGGGATGTCCCGCCCATAGAACATCATGATGCTCTCCCAAGAGCTTCTGCCGAATCTTCCCTCCTTTCGGCACATAGAGTCTGTTGCCTCTCGGTCCAGCCCCGCGGCTGGTCCTTCTTCAACAACTCGGTGAGCGGCACGACCTTCTTTGGACGGTGCAGGCCAGTCCAAAACCACCGCCACCTTAGCCCGACCATACGGACTTCACCCCGAGAAATGATATTTCTCCAACTTCACAACAGTTGTCACTCCCTCCATCTTGATAATCCCTGCTTCAAGTGATCAATGTGATCCACCATAGGATTCACCACAAACACCGTGTTTGGTTCAACGCTCGGTGGTCCGCGCACAGTCGAAGAGAGCACTCCCGCTTCTTCTGAAACAACACCAGCGCATGCCCTCTGGCTAAATGAAGCCATTATCAAGCTTTGTGAGTCATATCCTCAACTCTGTCAACTCCAAGTGTGACATAGGGAGCCCGGGCAGGGGTTCGCAGCCCGGTATCTACTCGATCTGGTGATCTACTGCCCGCCGGGGTGGGAGTTCATGGGGTAGTTCCGGCGGCACCACGTCTTGAAACTCCGTCAAGACTTCAGCCATAACCGAAGGTAGATCACTCACCGAGATCATCCCGCACTTCCAATACAAAGAAAGCAACATAACCGAGTTCTCCATAACCCAGCCCTTGCACCCTCCGGTGCGCGAAAGCGTCGGTTTCTTCCCTTTCTTCTCCTTTGCGGCCACTCCCGCTACAAAGCATGGGTTCTTCTCATCCATAAGAAGACCACCCAAATGTGGAACAACAAGCGGCCTTCACAGACTTGAGGAACTCTATCCCCGCAATAACTCGAAATCATCTAATGTGACCGCCGAGATCTTCCCGGTCCACCGCCGGTGCTCGAGAGTTGACTTGCTTCCGCTCGGCTCGTGTGCGTCCCTACGCTCGGTCCCCACCGAGTCGCCACATTCTCCTTGATGAAAGTGTGAGTTGCGTCTGTATCCACCCTCCCTTGTATGGCCCTTCCATTCAAGGTCAGCTCCACATAGATCAGAGAATCCACCGCCTTGTCACTCTTGACAGTCTTCTAGGCACCCAACAGTTGCAAAGAACTCATCCTTGCTGGATCCTCCGAATCGCTTTCTGACTCATTTCTAAGCGCGACCAACTTCTCACGCTTAGGGCAATCCTTTGCCAAATGTGGTCCTTTGCAGATGAAACATCCACTCATCTTGCCTGAACCACTCGCTGCTCTTCCATTATCCCTGGGTCTATTCCATCTGGCCTGACCGGTGGGCTTCCACCTTAGGAACCCATCTCCGGTCCCTCTCTCAACTGGCTTCTTGTCTTTGGATCTGAACTTCGCCTTCTCACCCTCTCCACCGGGTAAGGTTTGCAAGTCCACCAGTGCTTCAGCTGCAATGATCGCGGAGGTCAGGTCCTTCGCGCCCTGTCTCCGTACCTCGATCTGGGCCCAACTCTGGAGTCCCGTAAGGAAGTTAAACAACTTGTCCTCCTCGGACATGTCCCTGATATCCAGCATCAGTGATGAAAACTCCTTCACGTACTCTCGGACAGTGCCTGTCTGCCGTAGCTCCTTCAGATTTGTGCGAGCTACCCAAGCAGTGTTGCCAGGCAAGAATTGCTCCCGCAATTCCTTCTTCAACTCGACCCACGAGTTCGAACTTGTCCGACTCGCCTGAGCGTCTTCCTGCTGACGTGTTCGCCACCATAGCTTCGCGTCGCCAGTAAGGTACATCCCGACCAACGGGACCTGCTCATGGCCCGGCACCCTTGCAGCCTTAAAGTACTGATCCACATCCCAAAGAAAGTTCTCCAGCGTCTTGGCACTCCTTGCGCCATCAAATGGGGAAGGTTCGGGGACCTTCACTCTCGTGGGCGCCTCCCACGAGACCGGTGAAGCGCTAGCTTCCTTGAGTCGGCCGACCTCTGCCTCCAGAAACTGCACCTTCGTCTTCAGGACTTCAACAGTCTTCTGGCTCTCGCGATATCCCATCGCAAGGTCTTCTACCATCTTCGACAGGTTCTCGAGCTGATCATCGACACTCCCGACGACGTTCTCCAAGCGCTCCGCTGTCTCCTCAAGGCGATCCAAACGATCCTTCTTGCTAGTCGCCATCTCCACCGTCTTCACCTGTGTGTCTTCTCGCGCTTCGCTTCACGCCACGAACTCGTAGCTCTGATACCAACTGTCACAGCCCTAACCGATCAGCTTTGGCCGTGCGGCACCTGACATGCACCATAGCGACAGGTCAGCCTTTCCTTGCAAGAACAGTACGTTAATCCTGTTTGCATTACAAAGTATAGCGGAAATAAGATGAAGCGAGCAAATCCGGAATACACGTCGGAACGAGAAACACGACACAAAGAAACCCATTTTGAGAGAGAAAAACATAAAACTCTCTTAGATTGAGAAATGTTTACAACCATGGCCAAAACCAACACCAAGTGGCCTTGTCTTCTACCAAAGACACATTTGACCCTATTACAAGAGCTACCCCAAATCCAATGTTGATTGAGCCCCATGCCCAATACCGGCCTGGCGTGAATACCCTGACTTCACTTAGCTTGCAGTGTCCTCTGACTCGACTGTAGCTTTAACCAGCCACCCTTGGTCACAGCGCGTAGCAGTACCAGTCACGCGCGGTAATACCACGTTCCATCCTCGCCCCTGGCTCGGCAACGCTCCCGGCCACGTGCCTACTTGCATACGCCTGTGTAAAACCTTGTCAGATCCGGAATCAGCTCTCGGTCAACCGGCCTGATCAAGTGTCCCGCCCCGCCTAGACTTGCTAGAGATCCAACACTCTTGCATGATGAAGTCCTGCGACACTTGACTCTTGGTAAGGGGCGCGCCTGCCCCACTCGCTCACCGGCCACGCGCACGCCCACGGTCCAGCGCGCGCGCGCCTCACGGCCTCGGTCCCATGATCATGCGGGGTATTTCACCCGCCCTTGGTCCGGACACAACATAAGCGCCGCGCCACTGCGCGCGCTACCAAATCCACGCAGCTGTGCGCCCTCGTGGCTTGGTCTATGTGATATTGTATGCCCGCTGACCAAGTGTAAGGTCATCAACCCTTACACTAAACCCATAAGGACACTTGGCTCATTTAAGTCTTCACGTAGTTCCTTAATGGGTATAGATAAGCAATAAACAATACAATTATTTTGAGCTGCACTTTGACCATTTAATATTCTTAAAATAGTATTAAATTCCTTAATTATTTTTTAAGATAACCCAATATGTAACTTTGGCTGCTAGTATCATCATCATAGCTAAACTTGAAAGTATACACCTAACTTGCCATACCACAAAAAAAAAAGCAAGAAAAAGAAGAAGACGACAAAAACAAAAAACAAAAGAAGTCACATTGATGAAGTGTTGAATTTACATCACTAGACAAACTAAATGATGGCAACAGAAGACACTTGTCATTGAGAAAAATTAAAAAATAAATTGTAAGCTCATCATAGTGTTTGCAGTGAAGATTCAGCTAGTTTTAGTACTAATCAATGAATATTATAATACACATATTTATGGTTCATAACACTCACAAAAAAACTAAGTGACCCTTTCTTGAAGCAAAGACTTATTCAAATCCAGATTGCTAATATTAATTAAAGACGAATCAACCAACCATATCGAACAATATTCTCTACATAAAGAGAAAGGAACAATATTGAGATGATGATCATGAAAAGGTTGTTGTCCAAACACATTATAAGAAAGGCTGTTGATTAACAAAAATCAAGCAATGCTAAATGATGGAGATAAGTCATAAGTCGAAAAACTCATTGGTTTGACCTACAAGGCAGTAAGCCTGTCCCCTTGTTTTTACCTTGAGTTCTACAAAGCTCTAACCCAAGTGTGTGAGTTTTATCTTTTAAAGAAGTGAAAACATGAACAAATATTACAGTGATAGAAGTCAATATCATAAGCTAGCTTTTCCTTGATGTAATTAGAAGTGAGAAACATGGACATATTTAACACTAATGAAAGTATGTATATCATATGAGCATCATTGGTATTTATGTCTAAGAAGTCAAGAGATCTTGGACAAATATTTCTATCATAATTAGCTGCATTAGTACATATGTATATGCTTACCTTATTTAACTAAATTAAGTGAAAACATGAGAATATACATTTATATACATATATATAGCCATAATACTGAAATGATCAATAGGATCATAATTAATTTTAAGAAGTGAAAACATAAGAGCAAAAATAACACTAGTGACAGTAGTAGCATCATAATCATCAAGATATTACCACATAGTTTACCTTTCTTTTAAGAATTGAAATACGCCTCTCGATCAACAAAAACCACACAAATCCAAATCCAAGTAGGAAAAAAACTATAAATCCCCAAGAAATAAGTGATTCAACCCAAAGTCTCTGGATCAATGCTCACACACCACCATGACCTTGAATAACCATTAATCCAAAAAACAAAATCAGTATCGATCGATCAAATTAGAGCCCTAAAACGAAATCATCATCACTTTTTCTTAAATACCTAGAAGCACAAGTCGGTGACGTAGGCGCTTGGTGGAGAGCTCAGCGATCTTGAAGCCAATCAAGAGAAGGGAGTGGAACGTCGAGCGCTCCGCGAGTTTTAGGAGCTCAGTGATTTTCGTTTTAGGAGCTCAATGAGAGAGAGGGAGAGAGAGAGAGAGAGAGGGGGGGGAGAGAGAGTGGCGGCGGAACGGCGGTGGAGCGGCGGCGGATGAAAAAGAAACGAGAGAGAGTTGCGACGGAGCGGCGGTGGATGAAAGAGAAACGAGAGCGAGCGGCGGCGGATGGAGCTCGCTTTCAGGGAAACGAGAGAGAGAGGGTCCTAGTGTGTGAGTGAGTGGATGGAGAGAGAGAGATTTAATTTTTTTATTAATTTAAATTAGAAGGGGTTTTTTTAACCGGCTCTAATGTTTGGAAGAAAAAATTTTTTAACCATTATAGAGGGGGTTTTTTAAAACCCCTCTACCAAACAAACTTCTAAAAATAAAAACTGATGTAGTGTGATAAGTAGACATCCTTAAAGCTTACTCAGATTAAAGAAACCCATAAGAGATTAGAGTGTTTTGAAGAAAACTTACGGATGATTAAAAAAACAACCACTCAGTAGTAGAGTGCACTTGAATGATAAATAGGCAAACCCAAGGTTGAATATTTTGGTTGACAATATTTTTGCGACATTTTAATACCGTTGTTCATTAACTGTTTATTAAAACCTCTAAGGGAGGATGTCGTTTCCCTTTCCTTTAGAATTGCATGGTAGGAGGCAGGATTTATTATTACGGTTTAATTTCTGAAAATTCTTTTGGGTGTGCATGTGGTAGGAGTGTAATCACCCCATGTGATATCTGACTGAGTTAATAAATCTTTAAAGATCTATCAAAGTGATTATAACTGATCCACCACAGTATGTACCTATTATTTGACAACCCTATTGTGGGGCAACCTATTGTGGTGCAACGCTGGTCTTTTTTGTAAAAGACAATGTTAGATTTTATTAAGTATAAACACATTAAGTTAATAAACACCATAAAAAAATTAGTTGCATAAAAAAAACCTACAAAAGCTCTTCTATGATATTATAAATTTGCCAATCATTTTTCATAATTCTGAATTTGGTAACATGGTTTTAAAAAACAAATTAATAATATCTTTACAAAGAATGAAAGATTTCAATATAAAATAAGTTGAATTCTAGCGAGATGGCATCAAATTTTCAATATTTATATACCACTTTTGTATTCGTAACTTGAAATAGTAAATACATATAATATGAAAATTAAAATGATGACAAATATCTGCGTTCCATCATACACTGTCAGGTCCAGGGCACTGTGCCTGGCTTAGGTCGGCAAGAAATTCAAAGCCACATTAACAAATCTTTGCTTTTGAAAAAAATCTAAACTCAAACAAGCATCATCTTTGCTGGATTATTTTTTTGAGTTGATGTTGCAACATCGGTTTAGTCCCACATCGCCCACTTAGTGAAGTATCCATGTGCATATATGTGGGGAGTGCCCTACCCTATCAGGCCGGTCTTTTGGGGTTGTGGGTCCCTATTGTGTGCATCATTTGATGCTTTCGTTGAGAGAATAGTGTGGGACTGGGTGAGAGGTTGACCAGCAGAGGGTTCTGACCAACAGAGGATTCTGACCGGGGAAAAGCTCCGAGTGAAGTGTTGTTGAGTGAAGTGTTGCTGAGTGAAGCGTGCCTGACCTGACGAGGACGTCGGGTCTGATCGGTGGGGTATTGTTGCAACATCGGTTTAGTCCCACATCGCCCACTTAGTGAAGTATCCATGTGCATATATGTGGGAGTGCCCTACCCTATCAGACCGGTCTTTTAGGGTTATGGGTCCCCGTTGTGTGCATCAGTTGATAGTTTCTTTTCAGCTGTATTAGCTCCTTGGAGCTCCTTTGGAAAAAAAAAAAAAAAAAAAAAAAAAAAAAAAAAAAGGAGCATCATCATTGCATATGAACCACATCATTACTACCTAATTAAAAGCACTTTCTCTTCATAGCCATAGCTTCTCGATCTCCAATCTCCGTCTTCATCTCCACCTCACACCAATCCAATCTGATCCTAATGCAATCCTCTGATCTGAGCGAAGAGCGAGCGGAAGAAGCGACAGTTGTTGAGATCCAAGCTGCGTCTGATCTCCAATGGATCGAGGGAGTGACGAAAAGTCTCAACGAGTGTCGAGAAAAAACACGAGGCCGTTGGCCATGCACCATCTTTATGGTGCCGGAGGATTTCCGGAAGGACGACGAGACGGCGTATGATCCCTTTATCGTCACCATCGGCCCCTACCATTACCTTAAACCCATAAATAGAACAGTGATGGCAATGCAAGAGCACAAGTGGCACTGCTTGCGGCGCTTGCTGTCAAGGCACACCAAGAACAGGCGCAAGGCCACTGATTTGTTAGCTAAATGCCTGATGGCAATGCAGGAAATGGATGCTGATGTCCGAGGCAGCTACGTTGAACATCTCCACCACTTGAGTGCTCATGATTTGGCCTTGATCATGTTGCTGGATGGTTGCTTCATCATCCATGTCTTGCTCAATTCTAATGAAGGAGGCGATTTTTTTAGTGACAAGATAATGTTGGCGGATGAAAATAGTGACAGTGATAATCAGGAGGAGAATAGTACTGGTGGTGGTGGTGGTGGTGGTGGTGGTGGACACAAAGAAATGGTGGTGTTGGACGTTATGAAGAAAAAGCAGACGGATATACGACTACTTGGACCAGGTAGGGCGTGGGGAATTATGTTGTATGATTTGGTGAAGGTTGAGAACCAAATCCCTTTCATCATTATCCAGACACTCTTCAATGAGCTCAGAACTCCTGAAGATGAACACATCAATCTAGTCCAGATTGCCCGTCGTCTTTTGAGGCCGATCTATCTGTCAACACATTCCGACAATCTGCCTCTGCCCGAGAGCAACGACGTCCACCATTTGCTTCACTTGTTCCACTCAACATTCGCTCCTTCCCCGGATTGTCTCGAAATCAATTCAACGGAACAAGAAATGGATTCTGACTGGATCCCAACAGCGACGGAGCTTCAGCTCGCAGGCATAGAGTTTGTGAGGAAGAAGGAAAGCGTCTGCTCCTTCCTCGACATATCATTCAAAAATGGCATCATTGAAGTTCCACAACTCAAGCTATATCATGCCACAATCACTCTCTTGAGGAATTTGATTGCGTACGAGCAATGTTATAGTCCACATACAAATGAATATGTCACTGCCTATGTCTCGTTTATGGACTACATGATCGACACCCCAAAAGATGTGCAATTGTTCGAGTTGAAGGGGATTTTTATCAACGAATTGGGCACTCCTGAGTACGCCGCTACTATTTTTAACCAGTTGTGCCAACAAGTTCAGCAGCCGACGAGCTATCTTCAAGGTTCAATTCAGGGTGTCAAAATTTATTACGAATCCAAATGGCATAAATGGAGGGCAAGATTGATGCGTGATTATTTCGATAATCCATGGGCCATTCTGTCATTAGCAGCAGCTCTCATTCTTCTTGTCCTCACGGTGGAGCAATCCTTCTTTTCAGCTTATTCTTATTTCCGCCCTTCTAAAAATTGAGAGCAATCAACAAGGCATCCACTGCTTGTAATAGTCGCTCAGTATTTCAATCCTGCATGCAAGTACTCATGTCATTTATGTTACTCTGTCGTTTCTCTTTATTATTATTTATGCTACCTTATTGTGTTTTTCTTTACTTCAATGGGTTTCTTTATTAATGATATTTTGTTGTTCTTAGAATCACATATAACTTGAATAAATAAATAAATAAATTATTGCTTATTAAATAGATTAAACTCACTCATGTGTCAATATTAATAAGATATGACAGCTATTAACATGGGCATAGCCGCACGGAATCACACTTATTTATTACCTCCATTATAACCATCTATGCCATGAGGCACGTAATGACATACAGATTCCCTCCGTGGATTACTGAAATAACCTCTTCATCCATCCACTTATCCATTTGTGCCATTGAGATTCAGTATGCTTCTTCACTTCAATGAAGAAGTCATGGAGATAATTGTCATTTGAAGGACACTGAATATGGTCGCACAACTGGTTGAAAAGTTTAGCCACACTGTCTTTGTTGGAAAGAACCATGCTGAAGCAGATGGAGGTGCCACTTATTCTCTGAGCAGAGGCTGTGTCCACCACGGTGTATCTTCTCAACCGTTCTCCGACGAGGGCTTTGGAGAAGAAGACACCATATGAAGCGTTGATGGGGAGAAGACCAGCGGTTGACCATTTCAAAGTTTTTGGTTTTGTGTGCTATAGACTGGTTGACCCTCGGTCCCGGAAGAAGCTGAACGCCAAGTCAGCAAAGCAAGTTTTCATTGGCTATTTTGAAGAATCAAAGGCCTATAAGGTGTTACATCCTGATTCTAAATGCGTCCACATCAGCAGGGATCTAATATTTTTAGAGAATAAGCGATGGGATTGGACGAAAGTAGCTGACTCGGCCTCCTCAACATATGTGGCCAGCTCTGATGCGGAACGAGGAAATGAAGAAGAATCATCTGAGCCGTTGGATGAGACATCTGAAGGAGTAGATGAAGGCCTAGAGATTAATTCTCCATCACTCTCTGATAATCAGATGAACTCCGCCGGAGACGATGAGACGCCGGTGAGGTACCGAAATATTATAGATATATATGATTCGTGCTCTTTTGCAGTAAAAACTATAGATCCGGTGCTGTTTGAAGACGTAACGGATGACGAATAGGTTGCTGCAATGCGTGAAGAGGTGGAAGTGGTTCATAGAAATAAAACATGGGAACTGACCACCTTGCCAGAAGGGAAGCGAGTTGTAGGATTGAAGTGGATTTACAAGACAAAATATAATCCAGATGGATTTGTTCTCAGGAAGAATGTGTGAATAGTTGCTAAAGGATACGTTCAGCAAGAAGGAATAGACTTCACTGAAGTCTATTCCCTGGTGGCGAGGATGGAAACCATTCGTGCTTTCTTTGCTGTGGGAGCTCAGCGAAGATGGTGCATCTATCAACTTAATGTGAAGACGGCATTCTTAAATGGAAACCTAGAAGAAGAAGTCTATGGTAAACAACCGGCGGGTTTCACTGTGAAAGGGAAAGAAGAAAGCGTGTACAAACTCTGGTTTGTATGGCCTTCGGCAAGCTCCGAGAGCTGGGTACGGCCCGAATTGATGATTATTTTTCTCGAGACGGGGTTCACCAAAAGCTCCAATGAACCTATAGTTTACAAGAAGACCGGTGGAACCTTAGAACTACTGCTATTGTGTCTATACGTTGACGACATTATATACATGGGCTCTTCTGATAAGATGTTATCTGAATTCAAGCACAACATGATGAGTACGTTTGAGATGACGGACTTGGGAAAGCTAAGGTACTTCCTGGGATTCGAGGTGAGTCAAATTAACAATACTCTATTCATTTCTCAACACAAATACGCAGAGGATATCTTGAAGAGAGCTGGAATGCTGAATTGCTAACCCATCAGCACTCCAATGAATAGCAATGAGAAGCTTTATTTAGAATATTGTTCAGGGAATGCAGACCCATCACGTTACAGGAAGATAGTTGGAAGTCTTCTTTATTTAACCAATACGAGGCCAGATTTAATGTTTGCTGTGAGTGTGGTATCACGATTCATGCAACAACTAACCAAACACCACTTCATAGCAGTAAAAAGAATTCTACATTACATCTCAGGAACCTTGAACTATGGCTTACACTATACACACTTAGAAGACTTCAAGTTGACAGGGTACACCGACAGTGACTGGGGAGGTTCTCAAGTTGATAGAAGAAGCACGACAGGATGGGTCTTCCTCCTCAGATCAATAGCAATTGCATGGTGTTCGAAGAAGCAACCCATCAGAGCCTTATTCAGCACAGAGGCTGAGTATATCTCAGCTACATCTTGTGCTTGTGAAGCCATTTGGTTGTGAAGCCTCCTGAGAGACATGAATGAAAGAGTGACTAACTCAACAATCATACATTGTGATAACAAATCAGCCATCTCAATTACTAAGAATCCATCCTTGTATGGGTGCACCAAACACATCGACACCCGCTTCCTCTTTATCCGAGATCTCGTGAATAATGGAGAAATCAAGGTGGTGTACTGCAACACCAGTAAGCACACCGCCGACGTGTTCACGAAAGCTCTATCGTGCCAGAAATTTGAATTGTTCCGAGATGCACTGCGAATAAAGAGGCTTCCGAGTAAAGGGAGGGTGTTGGATGATGATACTCAGAAGCAGTCAGTCATAGAGTCAGCTATCTTGTACGAGAATGGGATGAAAGGTCACAGTTGAGTATCACTTTGCTACAGTTGACCAAAGAGCCATCATATGAAGCTCTGACTCGTGTGTGCTATGTCAGCATGCTTGCTGACATGGTTAACCTATCTTATCTTATATATATATGCACTTAGTTCACCTGAGTCTTAGTAAGTTAAAAAGCTATTAGTTGCTAGCTTCTTTTGTATTCTCTGTATTGCATTCTCTTTCTCTCGAAATACAAAGCTACCATTGATGTGAACTTGACTCTACAGTCTTGAGGTCTCAACTGGTTAATGAGGACTCCGTTCAATTCTAACAAATCCACATCCTTTGGACCATCAATGATGCAGTTCATGAAGGTTGTGTAGCTAGAAATGTAGCTCTTGGCCCATGTATAGCATTGCTCAAAGGCTATCAAGTTCCCGAGGATAGTGTAAGTGTTGTTGTAGTCATAGAGGAATTTCTGGGATTTCTATTGTGCCATTCTTGTATGATATGACAAGGAAAGTACTTGCAGGTGTTCTTTGCAAACTTGATTCCTCTGAGTTGAAGTTTGGTTGCGCTCGGTATCCATTCGTTCGCCATCTGGGTTTGTGCCAAATACATTTGGTTATGATCATCAGCAGGAATAAGAGACTGATGAAAGAGATGAAATAGATGATGGGCACTTTTAGTGTTTGTTGTGGCAAAGCTTAAGCCGAACCGGCTAAACAGTTGGAAAGCAAGCTTTGGGATTTCAATGCCTTCATTAGCCGGAGTCCTGAGTATGTCAAAGAGTGTTTCAATGATGAAAAAGGGGATTTGGTTCTCAAGCTTCAGTAGATCATATAAGACTAGGTTCCGTCTCCATTGCATTCCAAGCAACGGTCCTTCTATTTCTTTTTCACCTTCAACATCTAACTCAACATTTTGTTGATCTTCAACATTCTTTTCTTCCTCTTCCTCTTTTTTGATCATGTTTAAGTACTTCCTCCGGCTTCTCTGTGACTTGCTCAAGCAAGAGATGGATGATGAACAACCATCAAGTAGCATAATCGATGCGAGTTTGTGTGGATCCAAGTGGTAGACATCCTCTGAGTAACATCTTCGAACCTCAACATCCAATGCCTTCATCACCAATAAACATTTATCCAACAAAACAGCTGCACATTGCCTACTTTGGTGCCGTAAGAGCAACCACCTAACACATCGCCATTTATGGGTTTGCATAGCAAGTGTTGTGCCTCGTTGCGACGCATGGTAATGGTAAGGACCAATGGAGGCGACAAAAGGATCATAGGTCTTTGATTTGTTCCGACGGATGTTGTCAGGTACCTTGAAGATAGTAAATGGTCTGCTTGCCTGAGTCCTCGGACGGACTTCGTTGAGCTTGGTCCTCACTGTGTTTATCCATGAAGGCTCATCCATGTCAACCTTGTGCTCTATGGTGATGTATCTTTAACCATGCATCGGAGTGTCACCTGTTGATCTTTGTCCTTCAATACTTGGGGTGGATGCCATCAGAGTTTTTCCCGTTGATCTTTGTCCTTCGATACTTGGGGTGGTCTCTGATGGTGTTGGCATCACCCATGCTATAGCAGGTGCAGGAAGAGCACAGTTGAGAGGAACAGGATAGGGAATTGGTTCCCCCATTCTTGCAGCTTCAAATCCAACCCTCAATTGCAGTCACTTCCACCAAATCCTTTCCCTGCTCCAGTAAGACCTACAGATGCATGTTGAGCAGAGCAACAACCTACATATACACTGAAAACATCACATTAGTTATTCGCCTCTCTACAATCAAGACAATAAGGATTGTTGGGAGGTTCGCCAAGTAAATGATTTTGATGCATTTTATAGAGTTATACTAATACTTGTACATATAGATTGTATTTATACGTATATACATACTCTTGTGTATACTATTCTTATATTTATATGGGCTAGTTTGATCTAATGAGAACAATTCATTTTCTTATCTCATCTATCATGGTATCAAAGGTTTGAGGTTCTCTCCGATCATCGCAAACGCTGGCCACCGCCTATACCTCCGTCCATCATGGTGGACTTCCCTCTCTGAAAAGTTGGAAGACGAAGAAGTACGAGATGGTCGCTTTGTCTTCGTTGTTTCCATCACTGGCCTATCGATGTTGAACCCCTCATCCAACCAGCCGGCCTCTCTTCTTCTTCTCCTTCAAGCGGAGAAGCTCTTGCTGTCACCATCCTCTTGAATCAAGCTGCTCCTAACCCTTTCTATCTCTGCTCCGGTTTTCGCATCCTTGGGTATCTCATGATCCTCATGATCACCGCCATCATCGCCGTTACTTACTGACTACCACCTACTTGAACTTCGGCAAACTTCAGCAAACTTGGGGCAAGTGTGCCCAGCTTTGGCACAAGTTCCCACCCTTGGAATTTTGCATCCTGGATGGCTGTCATCTTTTGAATTAGTTCCCACCCTTTGATAGCAACCTTTGTCCCTTCCATTTGTTTGGATTTCAGCTGGAATCCATTGTCTTCTTTTGACTTGGGTTTCAGCTGATGGAATCCTTAGTTTAGTTTAATTATTATTTTATTACAAAAAAACCAAAAGAAAAAAGGAAACAAATTTTTTTTTTGAGATCTGAGAAAGAAAGACGTTTGCCTTTTCCCTTTCCCTTTATTCCGGTTTAAAATATCTAGTATTAAAAAAAACAAAAAAATAAAAAAAATGGCATCATCTTCCTCTACTCCTCACTTCCTAGCTCCAGTTGATATCAAATTAAACGGTTCCAATTACAGATTATAGTTTACTACCGTTTGTATTGTTTTACTCGGTATGGATCTGCTTACCCATGTCGATGGTGCCTCTCCCCAACCTTCCACCCTTGATGCATCATGGACACTTGCTGATCATCATACCATGACCCTTATCTGTCAGTCTTGGACATCTTCCCACTGCTCATGCAATGTGGGAACACTTAGATCATATGTTTGAGCATTCTAGCTCTGCTCATCAGTATGCCATTTTGCAGGATCTTACTCACGTCCAGCAACATAAGCATTCCGTCAAGGAGTATGTTAGTGACCTACGGTCCTTATGGCGTCAGCTTGATTCATTGGAGGAGTCCACTTGCTTGACATGCAAATGTTGCAAAACTCGTACTCCGTCTCTCCAAACACAGTATACATTCGAATTTCCGATGTGTCTTTGTCCTGATTTTGAGGCTATTCGCAGCCAACTGCTTAATCAGGACCCTCTTCCATCATTTGAGGATGTCATTCGCAGTGTTATTGCTGGAGAAACTCATCTCAGCACAATATCTCCACAGCTTATTCCTATAGACACAGTTCTCGCCGTGACTTCTCGACGCTCCTCTCGAGTACCCTGTGGTTCTCCAGTGCCACCAGCTCCCTCTTCATCGAGCTCTTTTAGGTCTTCCGTTATCTGTCATTACTGCAAGCATCTTGGTCATATGAAGAGTCAGTGTCTCAAGCTTCAACAAAGACAGCGCTAGCAATAGTTATCACAATCTCGCCCTCCACCTCGCTCTCCTGCTTCCTCCCCTCATGCTGCTTCTATCTCAGCTTCAACTTCTCCTTCCTATGCTGACGTTCTCTCTCAGGTAGCTTAGCTTACTGAATAGATTCATGATTGTAGTCGAATGAGCTCGGTATTTTTCATTAAATTCAAATCACAAGTATTTGAATGTTTCAAGAATTTTAAAGCTTACGCAGAGAAATTATCTTGATGTTCTTTGAAGATTCTCCGGTCAAGACAGAGGGGGCCAGTATTTATCTACGGAGTTTTGTAAATATTTTGAAGATAATGGCATCATAAGTTAATTCAGTGCTCCATTTACTTCACAACAGAATAGGATGGCAGAGATGAAGAATAGGTCTGTCATAGAAATGGCACGATCAATGTTGAAATCCAAAGGCTTACCTAACAGCTTCTGCGCGGAGACTATGTCAACAGCTATCTATCTTTTGTCTTTTGAATATATCTCCAACAAAAGCATTGCATAATGTAACACCATTCAAGGCATGGAAAGGTTATAAACCATCAGTAAAACATCTGAGAAATTTGAAGAGAACATTTGATATGACATACCTAGGAATACTTAAGTATTTTCTAGGTTTAGAGTTCAAGCAAAGCATGCATGGAGTGTTCATCTCACAGCAAAAGTATACAGAGTAGCTAATTAAAAAGTTCAACATGCAAGGCTATAAAATTGTCTCAACCCCAACCAATTCAAATCAAAGGATTCATGAAAATGACGGGTCACTCAATGTAGATACCAAAAGGTACTGAAGCTTAGATGAAGGTCTTTTATATCTTTGTCATACTCATCCTGATATTCAGTTTTCAGTTGGCATGATATCAAGGTTCATGTCAAATCCCTCAAAACATCATTATGAAGCAACTAAAAGAATTCTAAGGCACGAGGCAGGAACTCTGGATTATGGCATTATATATGAAGCTCCTAATAACCTCAAACTGTTAGGCTTTACTAACAGTGATTGGGTTGGAAGTTTGGATAATCGAAGGAGCACCTTTAACAATGTTTTCATTCTAGGAGGATGTGCTATTTGCTAGAGCTCAAAGAAACAAAGTATCACTGCCTTATCATCAACTGAAGTTGAATACATTGCAGTAGCATCAGTTGCCTATCAATCTATCTGGTTAAAGAGATTGTTATAGGATATGGGAATGAATCAAGAAGAATCCATACAGATTATATGTGATAACAAATCTACAATCTCTATTGCAAAAAAATCCAATTCATCATGGATGAACCAAGCACATAGATACAAGATTTCATTTCATAAGAAACCTTATTACAAAAGGTTCAACTGAATTACAACAATGTAGCTAAGCTGATCAACTGGCAGACATTTTTATAAAAGCATTGTATATGCATGCTTCAATTATTTGAGGGCACAACCTTGGTGGGAGAAGTCTTCAATCAAGGAAGTGTGTTGGAGTGCTTGAAGACAACTAAACTGGTGTAACATTAATTGATCTTATTTCAAAAGTGTAGAACAATTGCGGGAGCTTCAAATTGACGGGAGAATTCATAACTGATTCAACTATCAAGAAGGTTTAAGTTAAATTGGTATTAGTATTAAATCAAGGGCTTAAACTAATGATGTTTAAGTATGTAAAGTAGTGTAATCTCCAATAATTAAGTGCCATGAGAATTGTGTTCAGTGGAGTCATGTCATCTTTGTTTGAAAGCTTATGTTAGTATTGAGTGAGAGATCTTGGTAAGTGGTATCTATCTCATCAATGCTGTAGACGATGAGTGAGCTGGGTTTTCAATATGTATGTTGTATATGAAGTTCAATGGATGAATGAAAATTTGCGTGCGAGAGAGAGAGAGAGAGAGAGAGAGAGAGAGAGAGGGGAATGTTTTGATAAAAATTGTTGAACTTTGTGTGAGAATGCTGATTATTCTCAACACTTATTGTGTTTGCTTTTACTTCAATGGGTTTCTTTATTAATGAAGGAAAAGGGTATTTTTAGATGGGGTATTCTCTCTGGTAATTGGTCACACTACAAGAAGGAATGAAAACAATAGGAGTGAAGTGAATTTTCATGAACAAATTTAATTCAGATGGGAGTATCATTGAGCACAAGACACCGCTAGTAGCAAAGCGGTATTCTCATGTTTATGGAGAGGATTATGATGATACTTTCTCACCAGTTGCACGTCTGGAAACAGTGAGAATATTCACAACTCTAGTTGTATAGCGAAACAGGAAAATATTTCAATTTGTTGTAAAATAAACTTTTCTGAATGGTGCTTTCAAAGGAGAGCTGTTTTGTTGAACAACCAAAAGGATTTATGACTGTGGAAAGTGAAGGGAAAGTATACAAACTTCATAAAGCTCTGTATGGTTTGAAGTAGGCTCCCATAGCCTAGAATGAACGAATAGATTCATATTTCATTCACCATGAATTTGAAAGGAGTTCAAATGAACACACTGTGTATATCAAGAGGAAAAGAGAATTGGAAATCCTATTGATTTGTCTCTATGTTGATGATATACTCTATTAGGAATGTCAATAAACCCAAGTCCCGATGGGGAATTATATTCCAAGCCCCGTCGGGCCCGGGGTCGGGGATTTTTTTGGGGAATTAAGGCTGGGGCCGAGCTAGAAAAAAATTCCCTATTGGGGTTGCAGCAGAGGCGGGGAATCTCCTCTTGGCCCAAGAACGGGCCCAGCCCTAGAATATTAAATATTAAATATTAAAAAAAAAAAAAAAAATATATATATATATATATATATATATATATATATATATATATATATATATATATATATATAAATATCTAAATAAAAATGGAAGAAAAGCCCATTTATTTATTTATTTAATAAGCACATTATTAATAATTAAATGAATATTATTATAAAAATTAAATAAAATCCTAAACTTATATCAACTAGATTGTTGTTGTAAATTTTTTTAAAATTTCAAATAATTTATTAAATCACTAAAGAAAGAGTTAGAGATTAAAATTTAGGTGGTGAGTTCTAGTGGCGTATTCGAGCCGAGCATTTTGTCCATAATATTCATTTAAAAAAGCTACAACAACAAAAGTATTAGTTGTCCATATTGAAATAACAAGTATTTTGTCCATAATCAACTAAGATAAAAGCATAAGCATACTTGAGCCCTCCTTCTAAGCAAACTCCTCATACTCCAAATAAACTCACAAGTTTAAGCATATTGACAAAAGCATAATTACCTAAAAACAAAAGACAAAAATAGTGTTATTCAGAAATACAAAATGTAAAATTAAAAACAAAATGTAGTACTCTTACTAATATTGATTGTTGATTTTCTTCTTGTCAAAGATGGCTTTATTTCGAAGGAAATTTAAGGACTTCTTTCTTCTCCTACAAAATACAAAAACCATTAAAATGGTCTTACATATAACTAATAAGCAGAAATAATAAGCAAAAATACCAAATAATAAACAGAAACATAAATAACTAAGCCCCAATTCAAACTAATAAGCAGAAATGCCAAATAATAAACATAAATTTAAATAATTAAGCGCCAACTCAAAATAATAAACATGAATCTCGAATAATAAACAGAAACTTAATTAACTAAGGGCCAACTCAAAATAATAAGCAGGAATCCCAAATAACAAACAAAAACTTAAATAACTAAGCACTAACTCAAAATAATAATCAGTATTAAAATATAAGTCATTTACTCATTTTGTTTATCTATAATATATGTCAGATTTATTCACATTTAAAAAAAATCTATTTTTGATTTTTGTAAATTAAAATTTAGTGTTATTATAAAAATATTTTAAAAAATAATTAAAAAAAGCTTTCTACATTTACAAATCAAACATTTTTTTTTATAAATGTATTCAAATTAGTTCTTAGTTTTGCAACCATCAAACTCTAAAATAGATTATTTCCAAAGTTATGATAAAAATAGCATATAAAGTTTTTTTGTCAAGAAGAACGAAACCCCTAATGGGCCCGCTAAACTAAGACAGGGGCGTGCGCATGCCTCGACTGCGGTCTGTGGGGCCGCGCACACATGGGCGCTAGTACCACCCACAGTTCGTGCTCACAATTCTCAGACATGCACCCTCACCCCAAGAATTCGAACTCTCGCCACTTACGAAGCGTTCTCACGGGGGACCCAAATGCCAATTGACCCAAAGGCCGTTGACAAAAATAGCATATAAAGTTAGTATCTAGCATAGCAATGCATGTAAAAACAATAACATAATGGACATGATACATTCACCATAACACTCATAATATATAGGGATATTTTTTTTCTCATTTGAAATAATAAGTGCAAATATATTTATATCCTAATAATATTGTTAAGCAAAAAGATTTTTTATATGCATATAAAAAAATAAAAAAGAATAGGTTAAAAATCTTTGGGTTTATTTGTAAAACTTTTAGAAAAAGGTTAAAAAATGTGAAAAATGAATAATTCTATATGTTTTTCATTTTTTAATTGATTAACATCTATTGCTAGAGTAATGGGTTTGTTACCAGTCAACCCAAATCCATTTGTTCACAATATTCCTTTTTACTCGTTAACAAAAAAAGAAAACATTCTTGAAAACTGGATCTCATCACCATCTCTTCTCTCTGACTCTCTCTTTCTCTCTTCTCTTCACGAAGGTGTATCAAGGTAGAGATCCAACTATTTCTTTGCTTTAATCTCTTCTTGTTCTACTTGTTATTGGATCTTGGGCTTTATGGATATCTAAAAATTTGGACGATTGATTTGGTGGTTAAATCAATCTTAGTGAAGGAGAATTAGGGTTAATATAATAATATATATAACTTATTTTGTAGTTACTTTTTTGGGTTTTTATTTGATGATTTATGTTGAATCAATTAAATCTTGTTTTGTTGAAGATTTCTTGGTTGTTTCATTTGTTATAATGTGAATGATGCTAATTTTGTTTGGGGAATTTATAGGCCTATTTATAGTATTTCATTAGAATTGTTTGGATTCAACATCGATTTAGGCAATCTCAAGTTTCGGTTGATTTCATGTGCACCAATATTCTTTGTGAACATAACTATCCATTTTTATGGAGGAATTAGCCATCTTTGGGGAATTAACTTTGAATGCTTTGAATTTTCTTCATAATGATTAGTAAATTTTATCCTTTTTGGTTGCTAATAAGTTCTATTTAAAACAATTAATTAACTTATATGCATATATTTTCTATAGAGAAGTGATGATATCTCAAGGTGGTAATGCTTCTACTCCGGTTGGTAGTAGTCAATCTGCTATAGGAATTGATAGTTCATTAACTCTACTAGATTCTCTTATGAAGTCACCTATAGACGCTTCTACTCAAGTTAGTGAAAAAGCAACACAAGTAGGTGAGAAGAGATTGAAATCAAGTGTTTGACAACATTTTAAAAATATCAAAGTTGGTGAATCTGATAAAGCGGAATGCAATTATTGTAAGAAATTACATGGAGGAGAAAGCAAGAATGGCACAAGACATTTGCATGATCATCAAAAAGTTTGCAAGATGAGGCCTTTTAACAACATATGACAAAAAACATTGGTGCAACAATAATGGAAGGCGAATGGGAAAATGTGTGTAAGCAATTACACATTTGACCAAGAATCTTCAAGAAAGAATCTTGCTAGTATAATAATAATGCATGAACACCCAATTTCAATGGTTGAACATTATGGGTTCAAAAAATATTCGGCTAATCTTCAACCATTGTTCAAAATTCATTCTCGGAATATAATTAGAAATGATATCATGAAGATCCGCTAATGAAAAATCTAAGATAATAGACTTTTTTTGAAAAAGAATTTAAGTAAAATTGTAATAACTACGGATATGGCTTCAAATCAAAAGAAAGGATTCATGGCTATCACGGGACATTTTATTGACAACAATTGGAATTTGTGAAGTTTGGTTTTTAGGTATGCTTAATCATTTATTTTATTAAATTTATATTGCATTATTAGAATTATACAAATAAGCTTTTATGATATTATGTTTCTTATAGTTATGTAATTTTTCCTAATTTATTAGGTTTCTTTATGTGCCTTGTCCACATACATCGGCTATTCTCTCTAAAGAATTGTTGAAATGCACATTTGATTGAAACATAGAAAGAAAGTTGTCCAGTTTGACAATTGATAATTGCACTACTAATGATGCAATACTTGACATCCTAGTGTCTAAGCTCAATCCTAATCATCTGTTGTTGCATGGAAAATTTATTCATATGCGTTGTTGTGCACATATTTTGAATTTAATTGTTCAAGATGGGTTAAAGATTATGGATGATGGAATAGAGAGGCTTAGAGATAGTGTTGCTTTTTGTACAACCACACCAAAAAGGATACAAACTTTCAAGGAAAATGTGCCAATTTTGAAAATAAATTATTCCAAACAATTGATACTTGATTGCAAGACTCGATGGAATTCTACATATTTGATGTTTTTTATCGTTTCCCCAGAGAATAATTCGTTGCTATTTAGCCAGGGATTACATAATTTCTAGGTAACTGATTACCCACGAGGCTTTTACCCAGAGAAATTAAGTCCTGGGTAAACCCTTGCTAAGGTATATTACCCAGGGGATTTTAGCAATTTAGCTAGGGAATTGTCCCAAGCTAATTGATGATTTTCTTGTAGTGACCCACATTTTATTTCTACACCAAATGAAGAAGATTGGATGTTAGCTGAAGAGATTTGTAAAACGTTGTCTGTGTTTTATACTTGCTTCGAATGCATTTTCTTGCTGAAAATATCCCATATCTAATGTTTTCTTTCCGTTGATGTGTGAGATTAAAGTTTCTTTGAGCAATTGGGTTAAATCTCCTCTTGAAACTACTGGAAATATGGCCACAAGTATGTCAATAAAGTTTGATAAATATTGGGAAATGGTTCATGGAATCATGGGAGTAGCTACTGTAAGGGTTGATGACCTTACACTTGGTTAGCGGGCATACAGTATCACATAGACCAATCCACGAGGGCGCACAGCTGCGTGGATTTGGTAGCGCGCGCAGGGTGGCGCGGCGCTTGTGTTGTGTCGGGACCAAGGGCGGGTGAAATACCCAGCATGAGCATTGGCTGAGACCGTGAGGCGCGCGCGCTGGACCGTGGGCGTGCGCGTGACCGATGAGCGCGTGGGGCAGGCGCGCCCATACCAAGAGTCAAGTGTCGCAAGACTTTCATCATGTAGAGTGTTGGATCTCTAGCAAGTCTAGGCGGGGCGGGACACTTGATCAGGCCGGGTGACCGAGAGCTGATTCCGGATATGACAAGGTTTTAAGCAGGCGTATGCAAGTAGGCACGTGGCCGGGAGCATTGCCGAGCCAGGGGCGAGGATGGCACGCAGTATTACCGCGCGTGACCGGTACTGCTGCGCGCTGTGACCAAGGGTGGCTGGTTAAAGCTACAGTCGAGTCAGAGGACACTGCAAGCTAAGTGAAGTCAGGGAATTCACGCTAGACCTGTATTGGGCACGGGGCTCAATCCACCTTGGATTTGGAGTAGCTCTTGTAATAGGGTCAAATGTGTCTTTGGGAGGAGACAAGGCCACTTGGTGTTGGTTTTGGCCATGGTTGTAAATATTTCTCAATCTAAGAGAGTTTTATGTTTTTCTCTCTCAAAATGGGTTTCCTGTGTCGTGTTTCTCGTACCGAGGGGTTTTCCAGATTTGCTCGCTTCTTCTTATTTTCGCTGTGCTTTGTAATGCAAACATGATTCACTAACTGTTCTTGCAAGGAAAGGCTGACCTGTCGCTATGGTGCATGTCAGGTGCCGCACGGCCGAAGGTGATCGGTTGAGGCCGTGACAGCTGGTATCAGAGCTACGAGTTTGTGGCTTGAAGCGAAGCGCGAGAAGACACGAACGTGAAGATTTTAGAGATGGCGACTAGCAAGAAGGATCGTTTGGATCGCCTTGAGGAGACCTCCGAACGGTTAGAGAACGTCGTCGGTAGTGTCGACAATCAGCTCGAGAACCTGTTGAAGACGGTGGAAGATCTTGCGGTCAGATACCGCGAGAGCCAAATGACTATTGAAATCTTGAAGTCGAAGATACAGTCGCTGGAGGCCGAGGTCGGCCAACTCAAGGAAGCTAGCGCTACACCGGTCTCATGGGAGGCGCCCACGAGAGTGAAGGTCCCCGAACCTTCCCCATTTGATGGCGCGCGGAGTGCCAAGACACTGGAAAACTTTCTTTGGGACGTGGATCAGTACTTCAAAGCTGCAAAGGTACCGACCATGAGCAAGTTCCGTTGGTCGGGATGTATCTTACTAGCGATACAAAGCTATGGTGGCGAACTCGTCAGCAAGAAGATGCTCAGGCGGGTCGGACAAGTTCGAACTCGTGGGTCAAGTTGAAGAAGGAGTTGCGGGAGCAATTCTTGCCTGGCAATATTGCTTGGGTAGCTCGCACAAATTTGAAGAAGCTACGGCAGACAGGCACTGTCCGAGAGTACATGAAGGAGTTTTCATCCTTGATGCTGGATATCAGGGATATATCCGAGGAGGACAAGTTGTTCAACTTCCTCACGGGGCTCCAGAGTTGGGCCCAGATTGAGGTACGGAGGCAGGGCGTGAAGGACCTCACCTCCGCGATCATTGCAGCGGAAGCACTGGTCGACTTGCAAACCTTACCCGGTGGAGAGGGTGAGAAGGCGAAGTTCAAGTCCAAAGACAAGAAGCCAGTGGAGAGAGGGGCCGGAGATGGGTTCCAGAGGAGGAAGCCCAACGGCCAGGCCAGATGGAACAGACCCAGAAATGACGGGAAAGCAGCTGGTGGTTCCGGGAAGACGAGCGGATGTTTTATTTGCACCGGACCACATTTGGCAAAGGATTGCCCTAAACGCGAGAAGTTGGCAGCGTTTAGAAATCAACCGGAAAGCGATTCCGAGGACCCAGCAAGAGTGAGTCCTTTACAACTGTTGGGTGCCTTGAAGACTGTCAAGCGTGGCGGGGTGGTGAATTCTCTTATCTATGTGGAGCTGACCCTAAATGGGAAGGCCATAATAGGGATGGTAGACACAGGCGCAACTCACACATTCATCAGGAAGGATGTGGCCACTCGGTTGGGACTGAGCGTAGGGGACGCACACGAGCCGAGTGAAAGCGATCCAACTCTCGAGCACCGACGTGACCGGGAAAATTTCTCGGCGCAACCGTTCACATGGGTGGATGGCAAGGGAAGATTGATCTCTTGGCGGTCACATTAGATGATTTTGAGTTGATACTTGGGGATGGAGTTCCTCAAGTCTCGTGAAGGCCACTGTTGTTCCACATTTGGTGGTCTTCTTATTATGGATGAGAAGAACCCATGCTTTGTAGCGTTAGTGGCTGCAAAGGAGAAGAAAGGGAAGGAAGGAACCGATGCTTTTTGCGCACAAGGTGGTGTAAGGGCTCAAACATGGAGAGCTCACATATGTTGCTTGCTCTATTGGAAATACAGGATGATCCGGTGAGTGATCTACCCTCGGCGGTGGCTGAAGTCTTGACGGAGTTTCAAGACGTGATGCCGCCGGAACTACCCCGTGAACTCCCACCCCGGCGTGCAATAGATCACCGAGATTGAGTTAATGCCGGGCTGCAAACCCCCTGCCCGGGCTCCCTATCGTATGTCTCCATTGGAGTTGGCGGAACCGAGGAGACAACTAACCGAGCTTCTTGATAGTGGCTTCATTCAGGCCGTCAAAGGCTCCGTATGGTGCACCGGTATTGTTCCAGAAGAAGCAGGATGGCGCTCTTCGACTGTGCGTGGACTACCGGGCTTTGAACAAGATCACGGTTAAGAACAAGTACCCAATTCCTCTCATACAGGACTTGTTCGATCGCTTGGCGAAGGCAACATATTTTTCCAAGCTGGATCTGTGCTCGGGGTACTGGCAAGTCGGGATTGCAGAGGGAGACGAATCCAAAACGGCGTGTGTGACACGCTATGGTTCGTTTGAATTCCTTGTAATGCCGTTTGGCTTGACTAATGCTCCCGCAACTTTTTGCCACTTAATGAATCAGGTGTTTTCGGATTGCATCGATGAGTTTGTGGTGGTGTACTTGGATGATGTTGTCATTTATAGTGAATCCATGGAGGATCACCTTGTTCATCTGAAGCAGGTACTATCAAGATTGAGGGAGCATCAGCTATATGTGAAGCTGGAGAAATGTCATTTCCCTCAGCAGGAAATTAAGTTCCTTAGGCACATCATTTCTAGGGGTGAAGTCCGAATGGATCGGGCTAAGGTGGTGGCGATTTTGGACTGGCCTGCATCGTCCAAGGTACCGGAGTTACGATCTTTCCTCGGCTTAGCCAACTACTATCGCCGGTTTATCGAGGGATATTCAAGGAAGGTCGTACCGCTCACCAATTTGTTGAAGAAGGACCAGCCGTGGGCTGGGCCGAGAGGCAACAGGTTGCATTTGACAAGATCAAGAGTGCTATTGCAAGTGAACCAGTCTTAGCATTGCCCAACTTCGAAGAACCTTTCGAGGTCCACACCGATGCGTCAGACAAGGCCGTTGGCGGTGTCCTTGTTCGAACGGCATCCGGTGGCGTTCGAGAGTTGGAAGCTAAAAGACGCGAAGCAACGTTATTCGGCGCATGAGCGGGAGATGCTCGCCGTTGTTCATTGCTTACGGTATGGAGAATGTACCATCTTGGCACCAAATTTCTTATCAAAACGAGATAATATTGCCAAGTACATTCTTTGCTACTCAAAAGAAGGCGTCGGCTAGACAAGCTCGTTGGCAAGAGTTCTTGCGGGAATATGACTTTGAATGGCGGCACAAACCGGGAAGACACAACCAGGTGGGCGATGCGTTACGTCGCAAGCGAGATGGTTGAGTATGTGGCTGCATTGGCGCAAGTGGAGAATGACTTGCGAGTCGTATCGAGGAGATAGCAAAGACGGATAGTCGGTATTTGATGCCGATCAAAGTTGTCCAAGACGGAGTCGTGCGCAAGTCTTGTGTGGAGAATGGGCTTCTCTACGCCAAAGGCGACAGACTCTATGTGCCGAAAGGAGAGAAGATTCGGTAGGAGCTCCTTAGAGAGCATCATGATGTTCCTTGGGCGGGACATCCCGGTCGTGAGCAAATGAAGGCCTTGCTCACAAGACATTATTATTGGCCGTATATGGGCGAAGATATTGAAGCATATGTGAAGACGTGTTTCGTGTGCTAACAAGACAAGTCGGAAAGAAGACGGAAGGCCGATCTTCTCCGGCCGTTGAGTATTCCGGAAAGGCCATGGGCGTCAATTTCCATGGACTTTATCTCCGGATTTCCTAAGGTAGAAGGGATGTCGACAGTGATGGTGGTCGTGGACCGATTCACAAAGTATGCGGTATTCATACCCCCACCGGTAGTGTGTTCGGCGAGAGGTGGGCTGCGAGCTGTTCCTAAAGCATGTGGTGAAGCACTTTGGGGTACCGGAAGACATCATAAGCGATCGAGATGCTCGCTTTGCTGGGTGGTTACGGGACGGCGTTGTTCGGGTTGTTGGGCACAGAGTTGAAGTTTTCAACAGCGAATCATCCGCAAACGGATGGACAGGACGGAGAAGATCAATGCTCTGTTGGAAGAGTATCTCCGGCACCGTGTTTCGGCTTCGCGAGAAGAATTGGCTAAGTTTGCTTGATGTGGCGCAGTTTTGCTACAATCTACATCGGGCTTCATCAACGAGAGAAGAATCCGTTTGAGCTTGCATACGAATACCAACCTATTACTCCTTCGAGAGGTTGCGAAGAGGAGGACAAGAGGGAAATGTCCTGCCACGTATCATTTTGCTATTGATCGGCAAGAGATGTTGGAGAGTGCTCGGGATAGCCTCGCCAAGGCGGCTCGCCGGATGAAGAAGTATGCAGATCAAGGGAGACGTCCTTTGGAGTTCTAAGTAGGGGACAAGGTTTGGTTGAAGCTCATTCCACAGGTGTGGAAGAAGTTACATCAGAAGGATGTACATAAAGGCTTAATCGCGAGGTATGCTGGGCAACGTGGCATATCGTTTGGATCTCCCCGATCGGCTGAAACTCCATCCAAATTTTCATGTGAGTTTCCTGAAGCCATGCCACGAGGACCCCACGGATCCATCGAGGGCAAAGAAGAGTCGGGCTCCGCTGACTATTTGCAAGGAGTTTAGTAGGGTGGCTGAGCGGATCCTAGACCGAAGAGTTGATAAGTGCTTGATTATATATATTTTATAATATCAGTTTACATGCATTGAGCATCACTTTTATCAGGTTTTAGCATTAACAAGGTGTGTTTTGTGTTCTTTTGTGCAAACAGGGCTTTAGAGACATGGCATACAGGAAGAAGCAAAGATAGGGTGTGATGACACGTTTCATGACCACAATCAGAAGCTGTGTTCATATGCATGGGGGTGTTGCCAACTTTCGGAGGAGTACAAGTCATTACACAAACCGAAAGGGCACAAAGGCAGTAGTACGCCCATGTCCCAGCTTCCGTACAAAGCAGAAGAAGGTTCTTGAGGATTTCAAAGCATAGAAAGCCACACACCCTGCCACACGAGCGTGTGCCCGACCGTGTGAACTCCAAGGAAGACTTCGGGGGAAAAATCACTGTAGCGAAGTACTGTAGCAGTACTGTAGCAGAGTACTTCACACGCCCGTGTGGAATTTCCACACGGGCGTGTGGATGCCCGCGTAAAGCCCCGAATTCAAATTATAAAAGCCGTCTTGTGATAATTTTTAGGGATCTTTTTGGCCACTTTCGAGAGACAAGGCGGCTAGGGCTTGGAAGGAGTTCTTTGCGGCTTTGGGAAGCTTTCCTCACCAACTTGGATCGATTCCTCCTCCGTCATAGCGTCAAGGAAGCCATCGGCGACCTAGCTTCGGAGTGGATTCAATCCAGACGTGGAAACTACCCATCAAGACTATTATCACGGATTTAAGGGGGTTATTCTTTATGTCTTTGGAACTTTATTCTGAATTTAATATTTGTTTTGTGACTCCCTCCATGGAGAGCTAAACCCCTAGAGGGTATTCGGACATGTAAACCCTAGGATTTTTATTTTCATTAGATTTACATTGTGTTTCTATTCGAATTTATCAGTTTGAGTTTTACTCTTGAGTTCTTAATGCTTGTTTGTGCTTTTGATTTCATTATTAATTGCCTTGCATGTTTTATTCAATCTAGTGAAGAGAGAGATCACTGCTAGGTTTAGAATTACCAAGAGTAAAGAGGGTTGAGAGGGTGAGCCGTGAGATAGCGGAGTGTCCCCTTTCCCTTCCGACTAGATATTTCCTATCTTCATATTCCCTAAGTGTCAAGCAACCATATGTGGTGTGAGGCGTCGAGAGAATTCTCCGCCGGGACCTCGTAGGGGGTTAGGGATCTTTCACCTGGAGGCAGGGTTAGATCTACCTTTAGGAATTGGTTATATCTTTGGGATCCCTAGAGTTTTAAGCAGTCATATGTGGTGTGAGGCGTCGAGAGAATTCTCCGCCGGGACCTCGTAGGGGACTAGTTATCGGTGACCTGGAGGCAGGGGCCGTTATACCTTTGGATACCCACGACTCATTACTTTCGTTTAGAAACACTTGTAATCTACATCCAACACCCGAATCCTAGGGGGAGCATTGTCCGGATACCTCACTTTTATTGATTGAGAACTCTTTTCCTTTTATTTCCTGCGCACTTGTGGTGACACTCTTAGTGTTGGCCATTAGATCATCAAACACTACATTCATTAGGCTAGATAACAAGAGAGGGGCTATTACTAGTACTTCTGTTCCCTGTGGTTCGACAACCCGACCCTTTGGGTCCACTTTTATTACTTGACGACCCGTGCACTTGCGGTAACGCAAGGGGTTGACACACATCACCCTGTTGTGTTGTTGCGGAGACGCATCAAGAGTAGAAGGCCAAAGCAAGAAGAACCGCAGGGTGTTCTTCCTTGTCCAATGGAAGGACTTGCCTATGTCAGAGGCAAGCTGGGAGCGAGAATAAAACTCCAGAAAACTCACATTCCTGTAATCTGCACGGGGAACAGCACGGCGTGCTTAGGCCGTGCTGAGGTTTGCGCGAGCGTGCTCAGCGAACTTAGGCTGTGCTGACTTTGGCTGAATTCTCCTGTAATCTGCACAGGGTACAACACGGGCGTGCTCAAGCTGTGTTGAGCTTGATGAGATTTCTTCTAAGTCCTTTAAATTCTAAAATTATTCCAAAACACCTCTTCTTGCTTCAGGACTTTGATATCTACATGACAAACGAAGAATACCTCAAATAGCACCGTACTTGGAGAATTAAAGCCAAAATATTCAATAATGATGAGGGTAAAGCATGCAATATATATATATGAAATGCACTCATCAAATACCCCCAAACTTGAATTATTGCTTGTCCTCAAGCAACCTTAATCCCCTAATACAGTGATGAGTGTATGACCTCTGATCTCAACAAATTAAGAGAGTTACTGAAGCTTAAGGAGTTTCTAAGAACTAGTGACTTAGTCAATTGAAAGCTTGAAAAAGATTTTACTCTTACTCCGTACTACCGTGTGTGTGTGTCGCCTCCTGGAGCATGTCAAAACTGTTCTTGAGGGGTCTAGTACAAGCTCTTTCTTCTCAATATTTTCACTGCTTGACTCCTAAAGCTGGGTAGTAGCTTCATACACCCTAGAGGTAGCCATTTCGCCTAGTAGGTCATCAAAAATGACATTTGTAATGCCTAAGATCCGACTACTCAAGTGCAGCTTTCGCTTTTCCTAAAGTGATAGCTCTTTCTACCATCTTTCTCATAAAATTTTGGCAGGGCATCCCTGAAAGGAATCCGACTTATCACAATATTCTTTTATTTTTTTCTCATTTTATTCCTTGAGTTTGGAGTCAAAAACTAACTATTTAAAAGCCTCGCAACTAGCCCTTCCTCTAACAGAGTTACAAAACAACAATGGCTAAGTGTTCAGATTAAGGTTTCCAAAGTAAGAGCAAAATAAAACTTTAAGTTCAACAAAAGTGCACTAGTATGCTCAAAAACTCCTAGCTTAGCAATTCTCAACCAAAAATTTCATAGATCGTCCTAAGTCATGCACAACATCTAATCATATTAAAACACAAGTACACAACCTTGCCCCACACTTGAATGAAACATTGTCCTCAATGTTTAAAAATTCAACATGCAAAGCAAAGAAAACGATTTCAAGTAAAAGTGAGAGTTGGAGAATTTGCACCAAGTTAAGGGAGAGGTGCCGAAGAAGAATTCCATGGCACACAAGGGCGTGTGTTGATCGCCAGTTAGGGAGGATCCGTTTGAAACAACCAGCAAGATAGATATTCATAAATCCTGTAAATTGCACCGCGATCAACACGGGGGTGTTATGCCCGTGCTGAGCCTGAAACCTGCCAAAACAAAACAAAACACACCGGACTCGATTCAAAACACAACAAAAACACAAAAACACAACAAACAAACACGACAAAGGAATAAAAAGATATGAAACCAATGGGGTTGCCTCCCGATAAGCGCTCGTTTAACGTCACTAGCTTGACATTCCTATACTCACCTCACGAAAGCTCAAAGACATACCTTCTCTCCTGGCGTCCTACAACACAACATTCCAAGAAAGGAGCCAATGAATTAATTAAAAACACCTCACCAGCACCGAGTACATTAATAGGGACCTGCTTTGTGGTAGAAGCTTGCTGTTTCTTCCTATCCTCTACCTTCTCCCACCAAGTTCGAGCTTTCGATACTTTCTTTTTCTTAGCAGACATGGCTGGTTTATCAGCATTCGGTGAGATCCCAGCTACTTCCTCAGCCCTCACTGTAGGTTCTTCATCTGGAGGCGCCTCCCCTAGCAAATCAGTGAGGTGGTCCGTTCGCCAAGTTTCCTGCATACAATCACCAATTACATCGTCAGTGGCATCAAGAAAATAACAAGAATCGTCAAATGCCATGGGGTGCCTCATAGTTTCTTTCAATCTGAACACAACTTCTTCATCCCCCACTCTTAATGTTAGGCGACCATCCTTCAGATCAATGATGGCTTGTGAAGTAGTGAGGAATGGCCGCCCAAAAATCAGAGGTACCTCAGCCAATTCATCCAAGTCTAGAATAACAAAGTCCACCGGGAATATAAACTTGTCCACTTTAACTAAGACATCCTCCACAATTCCCAGAGGTCGGCGAGTGGAGCGATCAGCAATTTGGAGCGTTATCTGAGTTGGCTTGAGTTCCCCCAATCCCAACTTCTGAAAAATTTTCAAAGGCATCAAATTGATACTCGCCCCTAAG
This sequence comes from Dioscorea dumetorum, assembly GCA_902712375.1. NCBI lineage: Eukaryota > Viridiplantae > Streptophyta > Magnoliopsida > Dioscoreales > Dioscoreaceae > Dioscorea > Dioscorea dumetorum. The sequence goes on along the minus strand of CACTHL010000801.1, from coordinate 85,506 downwards.
TTAGCCAAGGCCTTCTCATCATTCATCCCCCCAATTGTACATGGGATGATGAACCCTCCCAGATCTTTCTCTTTCTTGGGGATTTTGTTGGAGATGATCGCTGAACATTCTTCGCTTAATGTCACCGTCGAGACTGCTTCTAACTTCCTTTTGTTGGTTAGAAGCTCTTTAAGAAATTTGGCGTACTTGGGCATTTGTGAAAGAGCTTCTACAAACGGGACATTTATATGTAAGGTCTTGAACGTCTCTAGAAACTTTTTGAACTGCTCCTCTTGTTGGTCTTTCTTGAGCTTCGCAGGATAAGGCAAAGGAGGCTTATATTCTGCCACCGGGTCTTTCTCTTTACCCTTAACTTTCATTCCTGAACTTGACCCTGAATCTCTCTCTAGGATTTCCACCTCTGGTTCAATTCGAGTATCCTGTCGCACTTGAGAAGGTGGAGACTCGATTTCCTTTCCACTTCTTAAAGTGATTGCCTTGAGAGATTCCCTGGGATTGATTTCTGTGTTACTAGGTAGAGCACCCGGGGGTCGTTCAGCAAGCGTCTTGGCAATCTGTGCAACCTGACGCTCAAGATTTTGTAAAGAGGCTTGTTGGTTACTCATCATCTCTTCATGCCCTGTGATTTGGACATCATTGGCTTGGATGTATTGGACAAGGAGGGCCTCAATAGAAGGTCCCTTTTGCTCTGGTGGTGAAGGCCTCGAAAATTGAGGCTGTGTCTGTTGCTGCTGCTGTTGCTGTTGCCCCTGATTTTGATATTTCCAAGAAAAATTGGGGTGATTCCTCCACCCCGGGTTGTAGGTGCTGCTGTAGGGGCTGCCTGAATACCTCTGATTTTGACCGATGAAGTCCACTTGTTCAGTCACCTGAACCCCTTCTGATAAACAACTAGACCCTGCTTGGCCTGCCCAACTATCAGTACTCAAATTCTGGGCTGACGATTGGACTTGCATTGTGTCCAATCTTTTAGAAATCGCTTCCACTTGTGCCGCCAAGGTAGTGAGTACATCAACTTCATAAAGGTCGGCTGTCTTCACCGGTTTGTTTCTCTCAGAACTCCACTGGTAACCATTGGATGCCATGTCTTCGATGAGGTTTTGTGCTTCTTCTGGTCTCTTGCTGCACAAAGAACCTCCACCTGCGGCATCCAGCATTTGTTTGGTCTCCACATTAAGCCCATTATAAAAAATCTGGATTTGCATCCATTCCACTATCCCGTGTTGTGGACACTTACTCAGTAATTCCTTGTACCTTTCCCAAGTGTCATACAAGGTTTCTGATTCTGCTTGTCGGTAAGAGGAAATATCACTTCTGAGTTTGGTGATCTTGGCCGGTGGAAAGTATCGAGTCAAGAATTTCTCAGCCAGCTGTGCCCAACTTGTGATAGATCCCGCCGGCAAGGAACTTAGCATTGCTTGGCCCTTCCTCGCACTGAAAACAGGAACAGTCGGCGGCGAACCGCGTCCTCGGACACATTATTCGCCTTGAAAGTGTCACAAATTTCCAGAAAAGTTGCGAGATGTGCATATGGGTCCTCATCCTGGAAACCGTCGAATTGGCACATCTGCTGCACCATCTGGATAAAATTTGCCTTCAGCTCGAAATTGTTCGCTGCAATAGGGGGCCGAACAATGCTTGATCCAGATCCCTCCAAATTAGGGCGTGCATAGTCGGAGATATTTCTCTGATTTCCAGCCATATTTTCTTCCTGGTCCACCTCTATACTCACTTCCACAGACCCGGTTTCCCTTAGATTAATCTGCCCTTGTCTCCGATGAAATGTCCGTTCAATATCTGGATCTGGAGACGCTACCTGGGAGGAATTCCCCCGGGTCATACACTATGCCTGCACAATACAAAAATAAGATGAGATATGATCTTTTAAGCTTGAAGCGAAGAAAAAGTGGGAACAGTTTAAACAAAACACAAATAATAACAAAAACAAATAAAAGAATACGAGCAAAACCAAAGAATAAAATAAATAAAACTGATAACAAAAGAAAACGACTAGAGTACTAAGACTGTCCGAATTCTTAGAAGTTGCCAGTCCCCGGCAATGGCGCCAAAAACTTGGTACGCCCCTTGCGTATCCGCAAGTGCACGGGTCGCACAAGTAGTAAAGTGTACCCTTTAGGTCGGGTAGTCGAATCCACAGGGACTGGTGTAGCTTAAAATACTAACGTTCTGCTTAATATCTAACCAACAGAAAAAGATGGAATTGACTCTGGGTTAACTTCAAGGAGATTAAGGAAGGGGAAGTTCACCAAGGGAAGGGTTGAGGATTGACTCGATGGAGGAGATGGGGCCCCGGGGTTTGATTTCCGACGTTCACTAACTCGGCTTTCTCGGCGCTTATCAGAGGTATCTTCAGTTCTAAACCTAGCTATGCTATAAGGGTGTTGCTTCTAGCGCTGCCGATGCTCTAAATTGCAATCTTACTGCTTGTAACTATCGATTGCGATTTACAAGACTAGATAAGAGAACCTAACTTCCAAGCAATCAAGCACTAAACAACGCACCAAATAACCAATAGCTCAGATTTAATGAAAGGAACAAGATACTCATAAATGCCGCAAGTAAAGATAAAGAGTTCAAGCTACAACGTCATACAAACAACCCCGGGGCTCCCTTAAGAGTTTTGCCCCTCATGATAACAAACAACAAGTACAATGCCAAAGAAATTGAAAGACAAGAAGTTGAAAACTCCCTAATTTCTTGCATCCTTGTGGTTGCCATTCCCTTGATGAAGAGGAGGATGAACCCCCAAAGCTCTCTCCTTCTTTCTCCCTTAGTTCGCCCACCAAAAAGTCCCCTTTAGAAACTAAGTTTCTAGGGTTTTAATGTCTTCTCGATGTGAGCACGGGTGTGTTGAAGCTGTGCTTCAAGCCGTGCAAATTACGGCGAAATAAAACTCCAGAAAACTCACATTCCTGTAATCTGCACGGGGAACAGCACGGGCGTGCTTAGGCCGTGCTGAGGTTTGCACGAGCGTGCTCAGCGAACTCAGGTTGTGCTGACTTTGGCTGAATTCTCCTGTAATCTGCACAGGGTACAGCACGGGCGGGCGTGCGCAAGCCGTGTTGAGCTTGATGAGATTTCTTCTAAGTCCTTTAGCTTCTAAAATTATTCCAAAACACCTCTTCTTGCTTCAGGACTTTGATATCTACATGACAAACGAAGAATACCTCAAATAACACCGTACTTGGAGAATTAAAGCCAAAATATTCAATAATGATGAGGGTAAAGCATGCAATATATATATATGAAATGCACTCATCAGTTATTGAGGATTCCTTTCAACTCTAACAAATCCACATCCGTTGGACTATCAATGATGCAGTTCATTAAGGTTGTGTAGCTAGAAATGTAGCTCTTGAGCCATGGATAGCATTGCTCAAAGGCTATCGCGTTCCTGAGGAGAGTGTAAGTGTTGTTGTAGTCACAGAGGAATAGTTCTTGGATTTCAATTGTGCCATTCTTGTATGATATGTCAAGGAAAGTACTTGCAGTCTTCTTCTTTGCAAACTTGATTCCTCCGAGTTGAAGTTTGGTTGCGCTCAGTATCCACTAGTTCGCCATCTGGGTTTGTGCCAAATACATTTGATTATGATCATTAGAAGGAATAAGAGACTGGTGAAAGAGATGAAGCGGATGATGGGCACTTTTAGTATTTGTTGTGGTAGAGCTTAAGCCGAACCAGTTAAACAGTTGGAAAGCGAGCTTTGGGAGGTCAATGCCTTCATTAGCCGGAGTCCTGAGTATGTCAAAGAGTGTTTCAATGATGAAAAAGGGGATTTGGTTCTCAAGCTTCAGTAGATCATATAAGACTAGGTTCCATATCCATTGCATTCCAAGCAACGGTCCTTCTATTTCTTCTTCACCTTCAACATCCAACTCAACGTTTTGTTGATCTTCAACATTCGTTTCTAACTCTTTCTCTTTCTAATCATGTTTAAGTACTTTCTCCGGCTTCTTTGTGACTTGCTCAAGCAAGAGATGGATGATGAAGCACCCATCATGTAGCATAATCGATGTGAGTTTGTGTGGATCTATGTAGTAGACATCCTCTGAGTAACATCTTCGAACCTCAACATCCAATGCCTTCATCACCAATAAGCATTTATCCAACAAAACAGTTGCACATGTCCTACTCTGGTGCCTTGAGAGCAACCACCTGACACATCGCCATTTATGGTTCTGCATAGCAAGCGTTGTGCCTCATTGCGACACATGGTAATGGTAAGGACCCATGGAGGCGACAAAAGGATCATAGGTCTTTGATTCGTTCCGACGGATGTTGTCATTTACCTTGAAGATAGTCCATGGTCTCGGTTGCTCGAGTCCTCGGATGGACTTCATTGAGCTTGGTCCTCACTGTGTTTATCCATGAAGGCTCATCCATGTCAACCTTGTGCTCTCTGGTGATGTATCTGTAACCATGCATCGGAGTGTTTCCTGTTGATCTTTGTGCTTTATTACCTGGGGTGGCTGCCATCGGAGCTTTTCCCATTGAACTTTTGTTAGCGAATAATCCAAACGTGGTCCTTCAATGTGTGGAGTTTTCTTTGCATGATAGTAATTGCATGTATGAGGTTGTAACCCATGCATGACGTTACTTGCATGTGTGCCTTTATTATTTGCATGTGTTAGTGTGTAACGTAGGTGTTTTAAGGTTGACCATTCATGTGTATGGATTTTTGCATGACTTGAATGAGTGCATGTGTAACCTTTGTAACGTAGGTGCATGCATTCATGTGTATGGGTTTATGCAAATGAAATCTATATCAGAATGAAACAGCTTCAGAAAACGTTTACACTCAACTTATCGAAAGCCCAAAATAATGGTATATTTTAAGCATAATAACTCTGTCTCTTCAACATTAACTCTTATAATATTCATGCATGCCAAGCCAAGCGAGTGGCTTTCATAACTCATATTAAAATTGCAAACTTTATAACAGAATCCAACCACAACCTCCTAGAAACAATCTAATGAAGCATTAATGTGCACAAACAGGATCTAACAACAATGATCAACACCAATTCATCATCAAACTAATCAAAAGAGTGTCTTTTGGAGAACTATAACCTCTATTGTGAAGCTCAGTGCCTTGCTGCTCCCCAAAGTACTTCTTGTACTGCCAAGCAATCTTCAATCCCTTCTCCTACAACCAATTAAAAAGAGATGGTTGGATGATCTTTTTAGTGTTTTAACAAGATCTAAGTTAACTTTAAGTTCGTGGAAGTTCTAGCTATAAGTTTAGGGTTTCTTCAATCTATATTTAATTATATGTATGAACTCTCTCTAGATTAATTAACTCAACTTGCACTGTATTAAATATATATGTGTGTGTAATAAATACATTAACTTAACTCTCATTATTTAAAAAAAAAAAAGCTAGATGTATATGTTATATGGTGTGTAATGATTCTCATATATATTATGTTTGGTAATGCAGAGTTTGACAAGCAATTAATTAAACCAAACAAACTAAAACCTTAAGATGGAAGTAAATCACAGACAAATTCATGCCCATGTGACTATCAAGATTGATCAACTTGGTACAAGAATAGTCTCTTTTAAGTACAAACTGTAATTATATAAACTCTCTCACATACACATGATTGTTTCAACTTTGAAACTGAAAAGACACAAAAGTAGTGGAGATACACTGTGTATATGTATATATTTTAATCCCACCCAAAAGCTATATAGAAAGGCTAGCTCTGTCGAATTAAGGTCAATCTAATACTACCTATCATATATATCTTTATGCATTAATTACTTGAAAAGGCGCATTTTTTCTCTGAATAGGTTCACAATATTGAAACCAAAATCCAAAATAAGAACTATTTCACACATATGCAAAGATTAGGCATCTTTCCAAGCTAATTCCATTCCATTTTATTCACAAAAATGTATGTATCTATTCCTTTCTCACATTGGCTAAAGGATTCCAATCAAATTGGCCATAAAATATTCCCACATTATGAAGGGAAGATCTAATTGAAATAAGGGAATATGGTTCCAGTTCCAATTTGAGACTGTTCATCTCGATGAAGAGAACAGACCCCAAAACAAGAACAATTCACAATCAAACTAAAAGCTACTAAAACTCATATATATATACGAAGTTTTGAATGCAGATAAAAGTAGAAGAATATAATCACCAAATCAAAAGGGGACCAAAGGAATATCATGCAAATCTAGGATAGAACATTATTGCCATGAAAAATAAATGGGGATCTTGGAGTTTGATCTGACCTTGAAACGACACAAAGGTTGTAAATGAAGACTTAACAAGATTGATTAATCATATATTGTTTAGAGACGAGCAAAACAATAAAACAAAATCAGCAGAAACTAATCAAAGGACTTTTGAAAGAACTTCAAACACAGAAAAAAAACAACAATTAGTGGCCTTTAAGTGGTTGAAGAGGCTCACTAAAGCTTTGTAAACAAAAACAATAGGAATAAAAAAAACAAAGAAAGGTAAGATGCAGTCTTGTGATGCTTAATTATTTCATGTGAATTGGTACAAAGATGGGTCACATTCTACTATTATCATTTGCATCATTTTCTTTTCCTACTCAAGATCTCTCACTTTCCAGTTTAGCAACAGAACATGGTCATACATGAATGAAACATTCCAGAAATACAAAAGCATATATTTAATGCAAACATGGAAAACTCACCAAAAATGATTCAGCTTTTTATTTATCACACTCTCCATGCACCATTCTCTCGATGTAAATTGTCAACACTAGTAATAAATGTTTTAAGGATATCAAATCTGAGAATAATATTGAGAAGCCACATGAGACTCGATTAAGAGAGTTCTAGCAATTTCAACTATATAAAAACAAATGAAAGTCAAATAATGAAAGCAAGAGAACAGTTTTTCAGAAGGAAGAACATCTCCCAAGAATTGTGTCACAGTGTAATTTTTCATACCATCTATTTATAGCACACAAGGAGATCTCTTACTATGATAACAAATGTATTTTCTGTACAGTTTTAGCATATAACCCCATTGCATGATCACAAACTATGTGCCAAAGAACCTTAAGTGCCAAAGAATCCCAAACAACCTATAATGATTAAGAAATGGCCTTATGAATAGTACATATATATTTTCCTGAACCTTAACCAATTAAGATGTGCAACTGAATACAAACAACTAATGAAAAAGGCATGACCTGGTTGGTGGAAATATTGATATCTGAAAGGACAAGGAGAAAGGTCCTAGAAAAAGTGAATTTCCAAAACATAAACACCAAATCTGTTAATATGCTAAGAATGTATGGTAGACCATATATGAATAAATCTAGATAACATATAGAGAAGTTTCTTACCAATGCATGCAAAAATTTCCTAAGTATTTTCAGCACCCAACACTATTTAGCACAAATGTGAAATTTTCAATAATAAGTTTATTTGCAAAGCATATCACAGTTAGCACCAAGGGGTTTGAATTTTGAAACATACCATTACTCACAATAGTTGCACTTTTCTATTAGAATATTTAGAACCCAAGCTATACTAGTATAATTGATGTTCCTAACATAAAATTAACCTCATGTTTTATCAAGTGGTTTTTCCCATCACGAGCCAATATTGCATGGACTTTCTTTGTGCTATAACCACAAATATCTGGTCCAAACATTATACTGCAGCAGACAATAATTGTAAAAGAGATTAAATTTTTGCATCAGAAACAATACAAAAATAATGAATAAGAATTCATTTAACTCAGTCTCTCATTCAACCATGATTCAAACGGAACATGAATCAAGCACTTTCAACACCATTTCACACACAGAGAAACATTAAAATAAGTAAAAAGAAATGGATGACCAGACCAAGACACAAATACATAGAAGAATAAAACCAATGGCAGGCATATGGAAGGTACATGCCTACCTGTAAGGTGTTTCACCAAAAACTTTTTTTTGGTCGGTCAACATCACCACTCAACAACTTAGCATAGCCACCACCATAATCAAGCTTTTGCTCATGCTTAACGGAAAATTGGAAAACTAGAGTTTTGTCCTTGTTACTGAACTCAGGGAACTGAGCAGAGATGCCAAAGAACCTATAATCTGAATATGTCTGAATACCTGGATGAACAAAGACAACCTTTCACTGTATAAATACAATAACAAGAAAAGTGCTCTTATTGATCAAGTTTTGCTCTTAGGGTTGAGCTCAAGAATATACAATAGAAACTTTAAAGTGAATTAACTATAGAAAAAACAAACATATGAGTCCCTTCCTCCTGAAGCTAAAGCTATCGATCCGACTGTACAAATTGGGCTATAGATTCAACACTATTAAAGCCATAGAAATTAAAGTTGAGGTAATTTCTAACTTCAGATTACCTCAACACTATTAAAGCCATAGATTCAAATTACCTCAATTTTAAATTCTAACTTTAATTTCACACGTTCTAAGTCCCTTCCTCCTGAAGCTGTCTCTCTCAAAACCTTCCTGTAAGGGCATAGAAAAGAGAAAATAACTTCAACAATACAAATGCTCGTCTTTAAAAGAGAATGAAAGGAAAGGGAACTAGCCTAGATGCGCCGGCGATGGAGATCGTCTTCAAACCTTCAAAGTGAGTGAAAGGGAAACGAGAGAGAACGGCGGCAAAAGAGAGAGGATGGAGCTCGTCTTCAAGGAAACGAGAGTGAAAGGATGGAGCTCGTGTTCAAGGAAACGAGAGAGAGACGGAGGCTCCTCTTCAAGGAAAAGAGAGAGAGAGTGGCGAACACTCCGCCTGTCTTCAAGGAAACGAGAGAGAGAGAGCGGTGGAGACTCGTCTTCAAGGAAACGAGACGAGAGAGAGAGAGCGGTAGAGACTCGTCTTCAAGGAAACAAGAGAGAGAGAGAGCGGCAGTTTTGTCTTCAAAGAGAGTGAAAGGAGAGAGAGAGAGAGAGAGAGAATTGGGGTTTAAAAAAGTTTTTTTTATTTTTTATAACTCGTTATTTTAAACCGGCTGTACAGTTTTAATACTCTATTTTTTTATAGATCCAGTTTTCAAAAAAACCCCTCTAATCAAGTGCTTCTAAAATGATAAATTGGTGCAGTGACGGTAGTTGACTCTAGGGAAGGTTGCTTCTGAGTATCATCATTCAAGATATTCATGGGTTGGACCCAGATTATCTTCTTGTTGGTGAGTTTATTCATTAGCTGTATATGATCACACGTTGTCACTCAAGAAGAAAAGCTCTGTGAATTTAACCAAATTATGCCATGATCTGCATTTCCTCATACAGATGAAGCCTTTGTTGGGAAAGGTTTATATTTTAAGTGTCTCTCATGTTGAAATTGATTTGAAAGCTCAAGAAGGTCAGAACATAGCAATGATGCATGGCCAATGGAGTAGTATAGCTAGATTTGTGGGCTGATGAGACATTGCAGAATGCTTTCTGCATTTGTGGGCTAAGCAAATAGGATTGCAAAAAGCTTGAAAGGAGAACGTAAACACTCATCCTATTTTGCTTAATACGTGCATGAGAAGCTATATTATTCTATCTTATTGTTTTGTTTAAGTAGTTACTATTATGCATGAAACTATGTGCCAGCTTTGTTTTGTATTGTTGTAGCGTTTGCTTCAATGAATATAATATAGCAAGTGTTATCCTTTGCTACAGAAGGTCTACACTCCCTTCTTCTTGTTTTCCTTTTCTCTCTTCAAACAAAATGCTATCAGTGGTATTAGAGCCAGAGGTTGGAGAGTAGCAATGGCGAACGGTCGTAGCATGGTGAACATGTCTCAACCAACAGTCCCCATCTTCATCGGAGAAGCATATGATCACTGGAGCATTTTGATGAGGGCCTTGGTCAAATCACAAGAGGTATGGAAGAAAGTTAATGATGGCTTTGATGACAAAGATGAAGTTGAAGCTCAATTGAAGGAGAATAGGAAGTGGGACTCTAAAGCTTTGTTCCTTATTCTTCAATCGTTTGGCAAAAGAGTGTTCTCAAGGGTGAAGAACTCTAAAACTTCACATGAAGCCTGGACTATCTTGAAGATGGAGTTCCAAGGAACGGCCAAAATTATCTCTGTGAGGCGAACGAGACTTCGGCATCAGTTTAAAACTAGTCAAATGAGGATCAGTGAAACTATCCAAGAACATATTGCAAGAGTATTAGATGTTGTTAATCAGTTGAAGGACTATGGTGGTGATGTGGATGATGTGGCAATCGTAGCCAAAGTCCTGAGAACACTCACCAAAATTCTAGCACGTTGTGGAGGTCGTTAAAGAAGCAAATGATCTTGACAAACTCACCATCGATGAACTGAGCGGTTCTCTGCAGGTACATGAAGATAGGATTAATCACAACAGAACTATGAGTGATGAGAAGGTCCTTCAAGCTAGGATAGAGGGTCCGAGCACTAAAGCGGCCTTATTAATTATCTTCAGAAGACAGTCAAGGAAGGGATGCAGACAAGAAGCCCGGCAGAGGACGAGGCAGTTCGTATAGAGGAAGAGGTAGAGGTGCTGAATCAAGAGGAGTACAAGAAGATAGTAGACCAAACAGAGGCTTGGTGCAGTGCTACAATTGCAAGCGATATGGACACAAGAAGGCCCAATGTTGGTCCAAGGTGAAGGAGTCCAACCTGGCCAAGCATAGATCAAGTCTACATCCAAAGAGCCTGCACCGTTCCTTCCAACCTTCCTTCCTTCCAACCTTCCAACCTCCGGCCAAGTTCTCCTCCACTTGCCATGGCAAGTGGAGGGCAAGCTCCCTCTCCTCCCCTCTCTAACCCAACAAAACCTCCAACTCGCTCCTGGGCACAAGTTGCCTCAAATTTCTCAAGCCACACCGTAAATTCCCCCATTCAAAATCCACAACTCCTAGCGAAAATCAAACAATCAACAAGTCAGTTCGTTCGATTAGACGAAGATGTTCTCTCTCGCGCGCGTATGAAGTTCCAACACTCACTCTACGGGAAGTTCTTTGGCAAACCCCCGCCATTTGATCAAGTTAGGATGGTTCTTCTAGCAAAATGGACAGAGATTGGAGAGGTTCAAATTTCGGACCTCCCTAATGGATATCTTCTAATTAGGTGCGCTACTCACTCGATCATGCAGAGGCTACTCACTGAAGGTCCTTGGACGATCAATGGGTTAATTCTGCAGCTTTCCCCTGGAAACCTTTGTTCAAACCATCGTTTACAAAGTTAACCACTGCTGCTATCTGGGTTCAATTACACAACCTTCCTGTTGATTTTTGGGATGGCGAATCCCTTGAATCTCTCACGGATCATATGGGTCGATTATTGAAGGTGGATGAATTAACGATATCCCTCACTCGCACCAAGTTCGCTCGTGTTTGTGTAGAGATCGATCTGGCTAAACCTTTGAGTAAGGGATTCTGGATAGGAGACGATTCTCATCGTGTGTTTGTAATCGTCCTCTATGAAAAACTCCCCACTTTCTGTTATGCTTGCGGACTAGTTGGTCATGGGACCAATTCATGCCCCCGATCATCCACAACCAAAGGTGGTCAGGCCGTTCCACCCTCCCATGTTCCACGGGAGCCGGCGGTAGGTTCTGAACACCCTATGGCAGTTGATGAGGGGAGCTTGGAACCTGCGGAAAAACAGTTTCCTACGCCCAACCCGCCGGAGAATGATTTTGGCTCGTTTATGATGGTCCCCCGCCGGCGAGGTCGCGGAGGCGGTTGCGGTGGTGGTGCACGCGCTAATCACGAGACCGCAGATGCAGCAGCCGCGGGGCCCAACGCGGCGACAAACCGCCACGTAGTTAATCAGGCACCACGTGGCAATCCAAGTACAAAGGGACGTGGGGGGTTTCGTGTTAATCGAGACCCTCGCGCCGATAGTCATAAAGGTGGTCATCGAATCGAGGGTAAGCATGATGACGCTAACCCTCTAGATCAAACCGTTGCCTACCCTGCAGAGAGTGGCAAAACCCTGATGGAGATATCCAACGGTCCAAATCGAATTGCACCCTGCACGCAACCAGTCCCTTCAGACTCCCGAGAGATGGTTGTCCATTCGAAGGGTAAGGAAATAGCGCGTGCTCCACGGCGCTCCCGGTCCCCTCCCCCAGTACTCCGTATCTCGGAGTCTAGCAGTGGTACCCCGTCCTCAAAGGAACCTTTGGGTTCACACAAAATGCTAGTTGACAGAATTTCTGAAGCCTTATCAGTCCCAGTAGAAGACTCGGAGAAGGAGTCCGATGACGAGACCGCAGGGAGTGATGATGAGGACTTAACAAATGAAAATGAAGTAGAGGATCTGATGACCCTTGACCAATATCAAGAAGAAGTTCGGAGGGATAACCTCATTCGGAAGAGCTCTCAGCCTTCAACCACCGCCCAAAAGAAGGGAAGAGTGGAATCTATCCCATTCAAGGGTTAATCGTCAAGAGAATAAGCAGATTCTTGTTTATGATCTCCTCTCAAGGAAGTGTTACTCTAGTCTCTTTTTCAAATTCTCAGTTTATTATGATGAAAACTAACATCATGTGCTGGAATTGTAGGGGTATCTCTTCGCGAGAAACCACGTATCGTGTTCTTCAGTCCATCCGGAAACACAAGCTGTCTATCTTGTGCTTAGTTGAACCCAGAGCCAATGCTGATAGGGTAGATCGTTTTTGCACCAAGTTTCCTAGATCCTGGAAGTGGGCGGCTATATTAGCTGAGGGATATTCAGGTGGACTTATCGTCGCCTGGAATGACAAGCTCGGTCAGGTCACCCCTATTGCCGTTTCTCGACGGGTTTTACATATTATTATCTCTGTTTCCCCTTCTACTAATTCGATTATTTCTCTTGTTTATAATTCTTCTCGTCTGATCTCTCAAAATGGTGTTTGGAAAGAACTTTCTCAGCTCTCGGTTTTGAACATCCCGTGGCTCATCATTGGAGATTTCAATTCTATAATTTCCAGAGATGAGTGCAAGGGTGGTTCTTTCTCTTATTATTCTAGAAAAGCTCGTTGTTTTCAAAATTTCATTGCCGAAAATAATCTTTTGGACTTACATTTTTCTGGCCCCCGTTACACCTGGTGTAATAATTAATGGGGTAATTCCCGGCGTTGGGCCAGACTTGATCGCTGTTTAGTTAATCCCCCCTGGAATTCGATCTTCAACTTTTACAAGCTTAAACACCTCCCTCGCTTATTTTCCGATCATGCTCCTCTTAAACTTGTTGCTCATTCTCAAGTTCATAATAAAAGTAAAATCTTCCGCTTTGAAAATTTTTGGATGGATTACTTGGATTGTCATAATGCTATTCAACATGCTTGGGACTTTGTCCCCCATGGCAATCCTTTACAAGCTGTTTCTCATCTCCTCTCTCGAACTCGTTTTCATTTAACAAACTGGCGTCTCTCAGGCTTAAACTCTATTGATCAAAATCTCAATTTGATTGAAAATGAAATTAGTAGTTTGGAGCTTACTGAAGACCTTGATTTCGATTCCCAAATTCATCTCTCAAATCTTTATCGGCAATTTTCGGTCCTGGAGAGTCAAAATTCTACTATGTGGGCACAACGTGCCCGCATGCTTTGGCTTTCTAAAGGGGATCATAATACAAGGTTCTTTCACAATTCCGCTCGATTGCGAAAGCATTTTAATTCTATCTCCCAAATCTCTGATCTCCATGGCAATCAATTCTCAGATCCTGATAGAATTCAGAATGCCTTTGTTAATTATTATTCCTGTTTATGGAATAGCAGCTCGGATTGTGATTTCAATTATGTTTTAAATAATCTTCCGATCGGTTTACCTGTTTTGAACGATTCTGATGGGATTTTGCTTACTCGTGATGTAACTAAAGAGGAAATCTATTTTACTCTCCTCGAGCTCCCTAATGGGAAAATCCCGGGCCCCGATGGTTTTAACGTTGAGTTTTATTGCTATTTCTGGCATGTTATTGGTGATAGAATTGTTACTGCTGTTCAATTTTTCTTTCAGCACTCTGTTCTTCCAAAAACTTGGGGTAAGACTTTCATTATTCTGGTTCCTAAAATTGATAACCCTAAACGTGTGTTTGATTATCGTCCCATTTCTTTATGCAATGTTTGTTTCAAGCTTATTTCCAAAATCATGGCTAACCGGCTCAAAGATGTTCTTCCCCGTCTCATCGGGCATGAACAAGCTGGCTTTGTTGCTGGTAGATGCCCTTTCGATAACATTATAGCCATTCAAGAGGTAGTGCATACTTTAGAAACTGACACTAAGGGCCCCCCTAGGATGTTAGTCAAAATTGATATAGAGAAAGCCTATGACTCTATCAGTTGGAATGCAATTCTTGCTACACTTGTTCGAATGAATTTCCCTGCTATCTGGATAAATTGGATTAAAACCTGTCTCTCTTCCACCACTTTTTCCATTCTTGTTAATGGTAACCCTACTCCCTGGTTTAAGCCTAACAGAGGGGTCCGACAAGGAGATCCCATCTCCTCGTACCTCTTTATTATTGTGTCCCAAACTCTTACTACACTGCTTAATGTTGGTCGTCAGAATGACTGGATTCCTGGTTTTGATCCCAGACTCCAACCCAATTTCAACCACTTGATGTATGCTGATGACCTTATTTTAATCACTCACGCTTCACGTAAGATTGCTAGAAATATCAAGAGCTGTTTAAATTTTTACAGTCAACTCACTGGGCAGTCCCCTAACAGCCACAAATCTGCAATCTATCTTCCTTCTTGGTTCAATAAACATGTAGCCAACAGGATCTCAATGTTAGTTAATTTTAAACTTTCCACTTTTCCTTTCACTTATTTGGGCATCAGTATCACTCCCAAAAAACTTGCCAATATCAGCTTCAATTGTATGATTGATAAGGTCAGTCGTATGTGTGCTGGTTGGAAAAATTCCAAACTCTCCTCTGCTGCTAAGGCTATCTTAATTAATTCCACTCTTCTCTCTCAGCCAATTTACTATCTGTCAGTTTATCCCATCCCTGATCCAATCTTGAAGGTTTTAACCAAGACAGTTAGGGCTTTTTTCTGGAGCAAAGGTAGCAATAGAAAGGGCATTCCTTCTGTCTCGTGGGATGCTATCACTTGCTCTAAAACTGAGGGGGGCCTTGGTGTTAGGAACTTACTTAAAGCTAAGCATGCCTTAATGGCCAAATGTATTTTCAGATACCTCAATCATGACCCGGTTGTTTGGGTGAATATCCTTCATAATAAGTATGGGTCCCTTAACTTTTGGCATGATAAGGCTCCGGTGGGCAGTTCTACTTTTTTCAAAGGCCTTAATATCTCAGCTTCCAAGCTCAAAAAATTCATGCGTCTCAATTCGATTAATACTCAGACTACTTCCTTTCTTTCTGATCCTTGGTGTTCAGAAATTCCCTTAGCTTATTTCCCTACATTCTTAAATATGGATCTTGACTTGAACAATTTACAAATCTCAGACCTTTGCTGTGATGAAAGCTGGAACACTACTTGCCTTAGGAATCTATTTGGGGAGAACTATATCTTCTTTACTGATAGATTGAGCAAAATTGATAATAACACTCTCTCTCATTGGATTTGGTCCCAAAAAGTTAATAGTAATAGAATATCCACTATATCTTACCATGCTCTTAACACCCTTAGTGGTCATTCTGATGAATGGACTGGTTGGAAGAATCTGTGGTCTCTCCAAATCGCCCCACGCAATAAACATTTTATTTGGCTCACCTTAAAGGGTAGAATCAATACTAGCGATTATTTGCATTACATTAACTTGGGTCCTAGGAATTTATGTGTTTTCTGTGAGTTAAAACCCAACAGATTTGGAGTATTCAGAGTTCTAAGTTGAACAAAGCATTGCAATTTCCTAATGGAATCACTTCAGGCATTTGGCTTCTAGATCCCACTATTACCTGGTTTGATAGAGCTATTATTGCAACTACACTCTGGCACATCTGGAAAGCCCGCTGTGATGTTATTTTTAAATCTTTACCCATGAATTGGATTTCTATAACCTGCAAAGCTTTTTCACAAGCAACTGAGTTCATTCATGTTCAGGGAAATCAGCAAGGCAAAAGACTCATCCTAAACAACTTTCAGCATGGCGCCTCTATCTTATTTGTATCCAAAAACTGGAGTTCAGAGAGACAGGTAAATGGGATTGGTTTCTTCTTGGCAAATTCTTATAGCCATATCTCTTTTGCAGGTTGCAAACCTATCCAAGCTGATACAAATATGAGTGCAGAAATTCAAGCTATCAATGTAGCAACTGAAGTAGCTATGAACCTTCATGCTGAAGTTCATCATATTCTCCTAGATAATATGGAGCTAGCCAGTTTGTTAAAGAGGAACTCAGTCATTTGGGATTGGAGAATTCATGACCAAGTACTAGCGGTGAAGCAAAGATTACATGAGCTTGGGGATCCAGATGTTCACCTCATTCCTGTCAAATGGAACCAGCCTGCAAATTCTTTAGCTTCTTATGGCAGGAATTTGCATGCTTTGAGTCTGTTTCATCAAGGCCAAGACCTGCCGAGGTGGATGATGAAAATTTTTTCTAATTTTGGTTTTGGTTAAGTTTTCAGTTGTTCTTGTTCTGGTTTTTTTTTTTTTTGTTGAACTCTTTTGTTGTTACTTTTTAGTTTTCAATATATTAGCCTCAGGGTTCTTTCTTCAAAAAAAAAAAAAAAAAAAAAACCTGGCCAAGCATACGAGAGGTCGATAACGTGTTCATGGTCAAGTATGAATCTAATACCAACCGGGGAGGTGAGCAGAGTCCGTTTCGTGATTTGTTGGAAATCAAAGGCCAATCGGTGAAGCTAGGTGATGACAAACGGCTTCGGGTTGCTAGGACAGGCTCGGTGATGATCAAGTCTAACTCTAGGAACATGAGACTCTCGAATGGTGTTCAATATGTACCATGTCTTGCTCATAACTTATTGAGTGTTGGCCGTTAATGAAGTCCGGCTATGAGATCTCGTTCAAGGCGGGAACCTGTCTCGATCAAGGATGAGAAGACGGGAGTTCAGATAGCTAAAGTTGTGATGACTAAGCACAATATGTTCCCTCTTGAGCGAGATCAAGTTGAAAGTGCAAACATAGCAACATACGGTCAAAACTCATCTATGTTATGGCACAAAAGGTATGGACATTTGCATTTGCAGGCATTGCGAGTCTCTACAAGGATGGCTTGGTGAATAAACTACCAAGCATTGAGTCCATTGGTGTGTGTGAAGGATGCATCATGGGGAAGCATGCTAGACATTCATTTGCAACGAGAAAAGCCAAAACAAACCTCAACTCCTCTTGAGGTCGTGCATGCAGACATCTATGGGCCAATGCAGGTAGAATCTATGGGAAGAAATCTATACTTTCTATTATTTGTAGATGACTACACGAGATACAATTGGGTGCATTTCATCAAGTTCAAGTCATAAGCATTGGAAGAATTTCTCAAGTTCAAAAGCCTCACTGAAAACCAACTTGGGAGGAGAATAAAATGCCTCAGAAGAGATAGGGGAGAGGAATTCACATCAAAAGAATGCTCAAAATTCTTTGAAGAAGAAGGCATCCAGAGAGAATTAACTCCTCCATACACACCAGAGATGAACCGGATTGTGTAAAGGAAGAATCGTACCATGATGGAGATGGCTCGAAGCATGATGAAGGAGAGACATGTTCCCAACTTTCTCTGGGCAGAGGCTATGTCAATAGCTATATATTTGATTAATAGAGCTCCAACAAAGGTTGTGCAAGGACAAACACCTTATCAAGCACTAACGGGCATAAAACCGGCAGTGCAGCATCTCCGGATCTTTGGGTGCTTGACTTACACTATGATTAACTCACAACATCACAAGAAATTAGATTCAAAATCTGAGAAGATGGTGTTTGTAGGATATTGCACGATATCAAAATCCTATAGGCTCTATAATCCCATCACCTGTAAAGTCCACATTAGCAGAAATGTTATTTTTGATGAAAGTACAGGTTGGGAGTGGAATCTTGTAACTCAAGGAGAGTAAAGATGTGTTTTTGAAGAGCTTGGTGCCATCAGTGCATCTGAACAAGCTCAAGGAGAGGAGGGACAGATTCAGCAAGTCTGTGAAACATCTTCAGTATCAGTTAACAATACAAATGATGAAGATGAAGATTCTCTAACACCTGTCAGGTATAAATCTTTGAGGAAGATTTATGAATCATGTTCCTTTGTTCTAAATGTGGCAGATCCAACATCCTACTTGGATGCTGCAAAGAAGGCAGAGTGGTAAGAGGCTATGAATGTTGAAATGCAGACAATAGAAAAGAACTCTACTTGGCACTTGACAGAGTTACCTGATAAGTGCATGATTATATATATATTATAATATCAGTTTACATGCATTGAGCATCAGTTTTATCAGTTTTTAGCATTAACAATGTGTGTTTTGTGTTCTTTTGTGCAAACAGGGTTTTGGAGACATAACGTACAGGAAGAAGCAAAGATAGGGTGTGATGACACATTTCAAGGCCACAATTAGAAGCTGTGTTCATATGCATGGGGGTGTTGCCAACTTTCGGAGGAGTACAAGTCATTACACAAACCGAAAGGGCACAAAGGCAGTAGTACGCCCATGTCCCAGCTTCCGTACAAAGCAGAAGAAGGTTCTTGAGGATTTCAAAGCATAGAAAGCCACACACCCTACCACACGAGCGTGTGCCCGACCGTGTGGACTCCAAGGAAGACTTCAAGGGGGGGGGAATCACTGTAGCATTTACTGTAGCGAAGTACTGTAGCAAAAGCACTCCACATGCCCGTGTGGATGCCCGTGTGGATGCCCGCGTAAAGCCCCGAATTCAAATTATAAAAGCCGCCTTGTGATAATTTTTAGGGATTTTTTTCGGCCACTTTCGAGAGACAAGGCGGCTAGGGCTTGGAAGGAGTTCTTTGCGGCTTTGGGAAGCTTTCCTCACCAACTTGGATCGATTCCTCCTCCGTCATAGCATCAAGGAAGCCATCGGCGACCTAGCTTCGGAGTGGATTCAATCCAGACGTGGAAACTACCCATCAAGACCATCATCACGGATTTAAGTGGGTTATTCTTTATGTCTTTGGAACTTTATTCTCAATTTATTATTTTTTTTGTGACTCGCTCCATGGAGAGCTAAACCCCTAAAGGGTACTCGGACATGTAAACCCTAGGATTCTTATTTTCATTAGATTTACATTGTGTTTCTATTCGAATTTATCAGTTTAAGTTTTACTCTTGAGTTCTTAATGCTTGTTTGCGCCTTTGATTTCATTATTAATTGCCTTGCATGTTTTATTCAATCTAGTGAAGAGAGATATCACCGCTAGGTTTAGAATTACCAAGAGTAAAGAGGGTTGAGAGGGTGAGCCGTGAGATAGCGGAGTGTCTCCTTTCCCTTCTGACAGATATTTCCTATCTCCATATTCCCTAAGTGTCAAGCAACCATATGTGGTGTGAGGCGTCGAGAGAATTCTCCGCCGGGACCTCGTAGGGTGTTAGGGATCTTTCACCTGGAGGCAGGGTTAGATCTACTTTTAGGAATTGGTTATATCTTTGGGATCCCTAGAGCTTTAAGCAGTCATATGTGGTGTGAGGCGTCGAGAGAATTCTCCGCCGGGACCTCGTAGGGGACTAGTTATTGGCGACCTGGAGGCAGGAGCCGTTATATCTTAGGATACCCACGACTCATTCTTTTCGTTTAGAAACACTTATAATCTACATCCAACACCCGAATCCTAGGGGGAGCATTGTCCGGATACCTCACTTTTATTGATTGAGAACTCTTTTCCTTTTTATTCCCTGCGCACTTGTAGTGACACTCTTAGTTTTGGCCATAAGATCATCACACACTGCACTCATTAGGCTAGATAACAAAAGATGGGCTATTACTATTACTTCTGTTCCCTGTGGTTCGACAACCCGACCCTTTGGGTCCACTTTTATTACTTGACGACCCGTGCACTTGCGGTAACGCAAGGGGTTGACACACATCACCCTGTTGTGTTGTTGCGGAGAAGCATCATTACCAGATGGAAAAAAGGCAATCGGGTTAAAGTGGGTGTATAAAACTAAATTGCACTCAGATGGAAGGATGATTAAGTGAAAGGTGAGATTAGTCGCTAAGGGCTATACACAAGTACAGTGAGTGGATTTTGAAGAAACATTCGCGCCTGTTGTGAGATTGGAAATCGTTCGTGTATTTCTTGCAGTTGCTGCTCAAAGACAATGGCTGGTGTTTTAACTTGATGTGAAATTCGTGTTTCTGAATGGCGAGTTGAATGAAGATGTGTACGCTGTGCAGCCTAAAGGCTTCATCATACCGGCAAAGAACAATGTGTATACAAGCTTGACAAAGCTTTGTATGGCCTTCGCGAAGCTCCTCGACCTTGGTATAGTAAAATTGCTGAGTTTCTTTGTTCACAGGGTTTTAAAAGAAGCATCAATGAACCCACATTATACAAGAGATCAATCGAAGACTCTCAGATGATGCTGGTGTATTTATACGTTGATGATATTATTTATATGCGAACTTCAGAGCATTTGATCAAAAGCTTCAAGGTGCAGATGATGCAAAAGTTCGAAATGAAAGACCTTGGTCTGTTACATTATTTCCTTAGCCTTGAAATCGACCAAAGCATGAAAGGTATTACAATTACACAAAGACAATATGCTAGTGATCCATTGCAGAGATTCGGGATGATAAACTGCAAGTCTTCTCCAACTCCAATGAATACAAATGAGACACTTCAGCAGAATGACGGGATGAAGGCAGCTGATGAACATAGATATAGAAGTATGGTGGGTGGACTTCTCTATCTAACTCATACTCGGCCCGATATAGTTTTTCTCTGCAAATGCTCTATGTATGATCAGAGGAAACGAATTCAAAGGGATCTAAAGCAAAGTTTTAGTGGCAGAGGTTCTGGAAAACTTCTTTTTTTCATCAACTAAAAACAGAGAATAAGTTACACATCTATATATATATATATATATATATCAGATACTACTCTCTTTCACACCTTATCATCATACATATGTTTTCACACATACATACATACATACATAACCTCACAACGTATAAACATACAGCTAAGCTCCTGCATGAATTCTGGTGGGCTTTGACATATATCTTGACAGTACTCCCACAGCGAAGGCAATGTCAAGCCTGGTATTAGTTAGATACATCAATTGCCCAACCAGGCTTCTGTATCTCTGTGCATCAGCATCACTTGAGCCATCATCAGCTTGAAGTTTGTTGCTAGATCACACTAGAGTGGAGACTGCCTTACAATTCTCCATGTTAAACTTCTTTAGAAGTTCTTGCACATACTTCTTTTGATAAAAAAATACACCTAGCTTATCCTGTATGACCTCCAATCCTAGGAAGTAGCTCAATAATCTAAGGTCAGTCATATCAAACATTTTTTGCATCTCTAACTTAAATTCAGTGACCAAGCCAATAGATGAACTCATGCAGAGGATATCATCAACATATATACATACTAGAAGCACATCACCATTGTTGTGAACTCTCTTATATAATGTATGCTCAGTTTCACTTTTCTGGAAACCCTTCATCCGAAAATATGAATAAATTTTGCTATACCATGACTAGGGAGCTTGCTTTAATCCATAGAGGGCCTTCTTTAGTTTGTACACCATATGTTCTTTTCCTTCTTCAAAACCCTTGGGCTGTTCTACAAATACTTCTTCACTTATATCTCCATTTATAAAGGCCGATTTGATGTCAAGATGAAACAGAGCTCATCCCTTTTAAGTAGCTAAAGAAAATATAAGTCTCACTGTCTCCATACGAGCCACAGGAGCATAAACTTCATCCACATCTATTCCCAGCTGCTGAGTATAACCTTTAGCCACAATTCTGGCCTTACGCTTTTGCACTTCTCCATTTGCCTTGTATTTAGTCTTGAATATCCATTTCAAACCAATTATCTTCTTCCCTTCAAGTTTATTAACTAGCTCCCATGTGTTGTTACGTTGAATTGCACTCATTTCCTCCTCCATTGCAATCCTTCACTCTTTGCTCTTAGCTACTTCTTCATATACCAAGGGATCAACTACATGTAGAGCAAAAGAGCAGTTGCTATAAATCGCACTCAACTGCCTCATTCTTCATGGTGGAGAATCTTCATCAGTTGCCTTTTTTGACTCAGTAGATGTTTGACCAACTGTATTCTCTGTATCATGTATTGAAGCATCATGATCAGCACTAATATTCTGTGGTACAGGCTCCACATCATCAGACAGGATTTCTTCCCAAACAAAGACTGGGTTCTTAGCCTTTTCTTCACTCCAATCCCAACGAGCACCTTCTCTAAAGATGACATCTCTGTTTACTGTGGCCTTGTTAGTAGAGGGATTTTATAGCTTATAGCATCTCGTCTTCAAACAATAACCTATGAAAATGCACTTTTCTGATTTATCCTCTAATTTTCGTCTCTTTTGGCATGGCACTTGTACCATTGCTAAACAACCAAACACTCTAAGGTGTCTTACACTTGGTTTCACCCAACTCCATGCCTCGTAGGGAGTCTTGTTCAGCAACACCTCAGTTGGTGAGATGTTAATCAAGTACATTGCCGATGCCACAACCTCCGCCCAGAAAGTCGCGGGAAATCCACTGCTTTTCAGCAGATAGCAGGTCCTCTCCATTACCGGCCAATTTTTTCTCTCAACTATTCCATTAAGCTTAGGGGTATATGGAGTCGTCAACTTGCGCTGTATTCTGGCCTTGTTCCAATAGTCATTGAATTCCCGAGAAATAAATTCTCCCCCTCTATCTGAGCGAAGGATCTTAAATTTCTTCCTAGTCTCTTACTCCACCAGAGCCTGAAACAAGACGAATTTCTCCAATGCCTTTGACTTTAACCTGAGAAAATAAATCCATGTCATGCGTGAGAAATCATCCACTAGTAATAGAAAATACTTGTTGCCTCCCTTTGACTCCACGTGCATTGGTTCGCAAATATCAATATGAACTCTTTGCAGAATTTCATTGGTTCTCTGTGATTTTCCTTCCATGTGGACAAATGAACACCTTAACTGTTTCACAAGAACACACTCATCACAAGGCTCCAACTCTCCAATGTCAAGAAGCCAGTCACCATTTCTTTGGATTTCAACAGCTTCAAACTTTGATGATTCAAATGGCCAAACCTTTGATGCCACCTCATCACTTCATTTGACTCCCTGATGGGTGTCCCGCAAGTGTACGGGGTCGTCAAGTAATACCCTGTGTGTGACACAGGGGTCGTATTTCACGGGGCCAAGGAGCTACTATTACTTCCCTTTCGTCTATTTCCTAACCTAACAATACGAGCGAAGAGTACAACTACTAAAAATTAATAATTATAGGAAATAAAGCTACCACTACAAGCCAAATAAGCATTCAAGGGATGAACAAACAGGAGAAGGCGTGATTTGGACAAGGAATCCCTCTAGGGTTGTCATTAAGGCCTGAATTAAAGATGATCTGTTGTGATGGTAGTTTGGACCGAGAGATTCTTAAATTAAGTTAATCTCGAATCTCTCGGTGATTAATCCTAATCCAATACGAGTGTTGACCAGAATCCCTTCCGGTCAACTCCTCCTACGATTGCATTGCACTCAGGGAATCCCTTATCAAGAGTAGACACTCTTCTGGGTCTAAGCCTAACGTTCGGAGGGCTACCAAATACCCGAATCCCTCGGCGTATTGGTACATGAATCCCCTTTCAATCTATGTGAGTCTAGTACAGGGGCGCATCCTGCACATCCAAGTACAGCCTAGAAATTGAACCGCAAAGTTCTCATGCAATCCAAGACGGTAAAAAACACATAGAAGGAATCACAAACCATAGAATTCTTATAAAAGAAATTCAACATCCAACACTAAATCACAAAGGATTATCATCTATAATTACAATAAAGCTACCCTAGGGTTCATCATGCCCAAATCACATACAAGTTAGTTCCTCATGAAAGAGGAACACTCATACAAATCCAAGTTACAAATAAACACAAGAAGAAGCAAAGAACACTCCCTCTAACTTTGGATCGCCTTGGATGGACGAAGATCACAAATATTGCCGAGATTTCTCCTCAAACGACACCTTGAAGCCTTGGATCTTCCCCCTATTTCCTCCTCCAAAGTTTGCCTCTCTCTTGGTGAAGAATAGCGCGGTGGATCGCCGGAAAACGCCGCGGGCGAGGATGGGGCGGTGGCCCAAGAAGAAGAGAAGAAGACCTCCTTTTGATGATGCCCTAATTTCCTTTAAAAACTTCTTTTCGGGTGGCCATGCGGGCTGCCTTGCAGGCGCAAGGTTGCCCGTAAGGCTCCCAGCCTTTTCCAGAAAAAATCATTTTGGATGCTACAGTGCCTGCTACGGTAATGAAGCTCGAAAAAGTCATATTTGATACGGATTTCTTCGCGAATACGTTCTTGAGCTCATTTTGGCTTCTTCAAGGCCTGTAACACAAATAAAACCAATTTAAATGCGAAACGGGCATCAATTCATCAAAATACATGTAAAATAGTACAAGAATAAAGCGTATAAATACCTACAATTAGACACTTATCACTCCCCTTTTACCACGTTAGCATACTGCACCTCAGCTAGATTCAGTGGAAACATGTTGTTAATAGTCTTGTTGACCTTGGTCAGAGGTTCACCGGAACTACAATCAATTATCAGGCATGTATTTTCCTCAAATACAACATCAAATCCGTGAGCTAGTAATTGTCCTACACTGAGTAGATTGTGTGCTAACCCAGGTACACATTGAACATTAAGGAGGAGCTTCATTCGTCCATCTGTACCTCGAATAGCCACTGTTCTGACACCCTTCACTATCATCTCCTTGTCGTCTCCCAGTTTGATGCAGAGTTTCTGTGACTCGTCGAGCATCTGAAATGCTTCCCTGCAGCCTGACATGTGGTTTGAACAGCCACTGTCCACAACCCACACCAAGCTTTGTGGATTCATCGCTACCACTCCTTCATTAACCGTTTCCAGTTTAGTTGAAGGGCTTGGGTCCTTGCATTGAGCTAAGAACAGACTTGTAACTTCCTTTTCTTTGCTTTCTGCAACCAGATTGTTCCTTTTTTTTCACTTGTTTCTCTTTGAACCAACAGTTGGCTTTAATATGACCAAACCTTTTGCACATATGACATTGCACATTGTTTTTGTGAGTCTTTTGCTCCACAGGTTTTGTTCTATTATTTGCTCCCCTACCTCTGCTTCTCCCATGTCCAAAGCCTCTGTAAAACCCTCTCCCATGACCTCTAATAGTTGAAGTACCATGCTCCTTTTGTGCATCTGGCTCACTCCTCACATTAAGTATCTTTTCCTCACTTTGTTCTGCTTGGCTTAAAAGTCGAGCTTCATGTGCCTGTAGCGAGCCCGTGAGTTCATCCATAGTTAGTTCAGTTATATCTTTGGATTCTTCAATGGTCGTAACCACATGGTTAGATTTAGCCCCCTTGCTTCTCAGCACCTTTCCAACCACCATGGCTTCTGAGATGGTATCTTTGAGAGCTCGCATTTGATTAACCAGCTCTATCACCCTTGTAACGTAGTCTTGCACCCATTCATCACTTTTGATCTTGAGACATTCAAAAGCTTGCCTTAGAGTTTGTAGTTTAACAACCATTACCTTTGAAGTTCACTGGTATTGCTTCTTCAGCATCTCCCAAGTTTCATGAGCTATGTTTGCTGCCGAAATCCGAGAAAACAACGTTCAACTCATGAACTGCAAAATCAAGTAGAGAGCCCTAGCGTCTCTCAGCTTGTTGTCTTTCAGTCTGGCCTTATCTTCATTCTCTGGGATCCCCGTTTCGATCAAGTCCCAGAGATCTTGGCTACGGAAGAGCGTCTTCATCATAATGCTCCAATGGTCATATTCGGTTCTGTCAAACATCGGCAGCAAAGGAAGGTTGTTTGAGGCCATGATATGGGGGAGATGAATCAAAGTCTTTAGGTGGGTGTTGATTGAGAGAGGGAGCAGTGAGAAAGCTCTGATACCACTGTCTGCAAATGCTCTATGTATGATCAGAGGAACCGAATTCAAAGGGATCTGAAGCAAAGTTTTAGTGGCAGAGGTTCCGGGAAACTTCTTGTGTTCATTAACTAAAAATAGAGAATAAGTTACACACACACACACACACACACACGATATATATATATATATATATATATATATATATCAGATGCTACTCTCCTTCACACCTTATCATCATACATATATATTTTCACACATACATACATGCATACATACATAACCTCACAACATACAAACATACAGCTAAGCTCATTAAATACTAAGTGACACTTCTTGATAAACATTATACTCCCACGTAGATTTGCATGTGGCTGTGTAGCATCACTGCTGTTATCCTTCTCTTCGGTCACTGATCCAACAATTTTTGCAGTAAGTGTAGTATCCCGGTTCTTGAGCAAACCATCCGTACAACATCAGGGTGCAATAAAGAGAATTCTCAAGCATGTAGCTGGATCACAAGGTTTGGGTGCACATTACACTTTGTCCAAGGAGTTCAATTTAATTGGATTCTCGGACAGTGATTGGGCTGGGTCTACAGATGATAGGAAGAGTACTTCAGCGAGCATATTCAGGCTTGGTTCATGTGCGATTACATGGGCATCAAAGAAGCAAGAAAGCACTGCATTATCATCAACCGAAGCTGAATATGTGGCTGCAGTAAATTCAACATGTCAAACAGTCACTACACCACAAAAGGGATTTAGAGGCGGTTTTCAAAATCTACAGAGGCGGTTTTAACCGCCTCTATAGCTTTAGTGTTGGTTTTTTGAACCGCCTCTAACCCGCCTCGTATCAAGCCGGCTCTACACTTTAGAGCTGGTTTTTAACAACCGTCGGGGTAAGCTTTAAATATGTAGGCGGTTTTTTATCCCAAATTTAGAGGCGGTTATGACCATCTCGAAAATGTTAAGTTATAGAGGCGGTTATAACCGCCTCTATAGCTAATAATGTTTCATTTTCTTGTCATTGTTTTAGAGGCGGTTATAACCGCCTCTAGAATTTAATCCGAGGTAGTGGATATCTGTTCTTCACCGTCACCTTGTTCAGCTCTCGGTAGTCGATGCACAACCGCAAAGTGCCATCTTTTTTCTTGACAAATAACACTGGAGCACCCCAAGGCGAAACACTGGGTCGAATAAAACCCTTCACCAAAAGTTCTTCAAGTTGCTTCTTCAGCTCCTTCAATTCAGCAGGTGCCATTCTGTAAGGAGCTTTAGAGATAGGGCTAGTTCCTGGAACCAAATCGACAACAAACTCCACTTCTCTGTCTGGAGGTAAACCCGGAAGATCTTTGGGAAAAACATCAGAAAACTCCCTGACCACAGGAATGTCCTCTAACACTGGCCCTCCTAGTTTTTCCTCAACTACTGTTGCAAGGAACCCTGAGCACCCACTCAAGAGTAATTTCCGAGCTTGCAAGGCGGAAATCACACGAGGCGGGGATGCAGACTCACTCCTGCGAAAGGTGAATTCTGCTTCTCCAGGGATTTTAAAAACTACTCTCTTTGCATGACAATCAACTACCGCATGATAAACAGACAGAAAATCCATTCCCAAAATAATATCATAGTCACTCATGCTCATAACATGCAAACAAGCTAGTAACTCATGACCAGCAATAGAGATCGGAAAATGTTCACAGACTCTATCCAAAACAACCTCAACTCCCAGAGGGGTGGCAACACACAAATCATAATCCACAGCTATAGCAGGTAAAGCATGCTTACGAACAAATGCAGACGAGATAAACGAGTGTGTAGCTCCAGAATCAAATAAAGCGCAAGCATAAACAGAATAATTTGATATGGTACCTGAGACCACTGCATTAGAAGCATGTGCATCCTCCTGAGTCATCGCAAAAACACGCCCCTGAGTCTTTGGCCTTCCTGCCTTCTGCAGAGTGGAGGAAGTCGGCTGCTCACTAGCTACTTCCTTCCCAGCACGCTGACCCGAAGATGCTTGAGGCTTAGGTGCTGACACCAACCTCGAATCATGCACACTAGGTACCCTCTGTGCTCCAGAAGACAGCTGCGGACATCCAGCAATACGATGCTCCAAACTACCACATCTGAAACAAGCCCCAGTAGTGCGCCTGCAATCGGCTGTCGCATGTGCACCTCGACAAGTAGCACATCTCTGGCTAGAACGAAAAGGAACATATGCTGACCCTCGAGATCGCTGCACTGGTGGACTGCTGACAGTCTGAGATGCACCCTGTCCTGCCTCTAACCTAGGCTTTCCTCCACTTCCAAACTGATGGTTCTTCTGGTTGTCAAAATTTCTATCCCTCTTTCTCTGAAACTTCCTGCTCTGCTCTCTAGTGTCACCCCACACCGTATCCAAGGACCTGGCACGACTCACTACCTCAGCATAGCTGGTCAAATGCAAAGCGGCCAGCCCTCTACGAATATGCGCCTGCAAACCTCCCTCAAAACGCCTGGCCCTGCTCTCATCATCATCTACCAGCTTTGGAGCATACCTCGAAAGTCTGTCAAACTCCATCTCATACTCATCAACTGTCATATTCCCCTGTGTCAGATTTATGAACTTCCTCTCAAACTGAACCATCTTGTCTCTAGTGAAGTACTTGCAGAAGAGGGCTTCCCTCAATTTCTCCCAAGATTCGAACTCTTGCCCCTGACGAACGCGAAGCTCTCCCTGGTGCCAGTGATTCGCCGGACCCTTGAGCATGTACACCCCAAACCTGAGCTTTTCTTCCTCTGTGCACTTCATTCCTGCGAATGCATTCTCTATTTCTTCTACCCAAACTTCCACATCATCAGGATTGGTAGTTCCCTCGAACGGTGGCGGACCGGATCTCTTGAATTCCATCACAGTTTTCTCCTTTGGTTCTAACACTGGAGGAGGAGGTGGTGGGGGCGGTGCTGGTGCTTGCTGTTGCCTCTGCTCACGCACCAACCCTACCACTTCCCGCATCAACTCTAAAAGAACTTCTTGGTTACCCACTGAACTCGATCCCCCTTCAGCAGGGACTTCCATGGCCTCTTCAGCTGGGACTTCTCTGGCAGCCGATGCCTGTCCCAACAATTCGGCAACGCTCCGACGAACAGCTCTACGGGGAGGCATTCTGCGAGGTAAACCCAAACGGAGTCAAACAAACAAGGTGATTATGTCAAACTAACTAACCTTTAAGGATTTTGTGCTAAACTAAAGTCAGATCGCCTTAACACTCTAAATCAGAAGGTTATGTTTGGAATACTAGGATCAAATTAACTGAGAGCTCTGATACCACTTAGATTTGTCACGCCCCGAACCCGGCTCGCCGGACTCGAAGCGGCGACAAACGGCCGTATGCCCACAAGGCCGAGACCAAGTGGACACACAAAGCCTCAATACCTGTCTCTCAAATACAAATCCAAAATAATACACTAAATTCCAAACAAATCCAAATAATTAGAGAAACAAACAATAATTGGTTTACAACCCAAATTCAAAGAATACTAAAGGTTTTGACAAATAACAGATTTATTAAACAAAACTAATCTCCTGTTAGGCACCTGGTGCTCACTCAACAATCCCTGCTAAGCTAGCCACCACACACCTAATCTTGATCTGAAAAGAAACAGAACAACAATTTATGAGCTAAATAGCCCAGTAAGCAACCACTAAAAGCCAATAGTAATATAAGGTCACAAAATTCGAGGGTTTCAAAGATGTACTTAAAGTAATGTTGTACAATACATATCAACAAAACGAAACCCAGACATCAAAACATTTCAGGCAACCAAAGTTTTCAATGAACAGGTATATATGTCCCCCAATAACTAATGCCAAAAACAAAATACAGAAGTCATTTATTTATCCTCGGCGACCCGAGCCAGATTATCAGAGTTCATTTATTTACCCTCGGTGACCCGAGCCAGATTATCAGAGGCCGTTATTCTCCACCGACGGAACGGTGCGAAACTATAGTTTCTTATCAGAATCAGAAATACATGTCGACATGGTCAGTGTTTAACCCCCCAATGACAGGGTTGTTGCAAAGTTAGTTGGGGACTATAATTTGCTATGTCAAAATATATCGTTTCTAAAATCACTGTCAATAATAATTATTCAATAATCGAATAAAATATTCAAATCAATTGAATAAATAATAAATAAATAAGTGCATCAATAATCAATAAATTTAAATATAATAATATGCTTAACATTTTAACCCAAAACAATTAAATATTTATGTAAATAATTTCAGAAATCAAAAATTTTATATAAATACAAATATGAAGTATATACGTGGTTTACTTACCTGGAAAATAACCCCGAGCTACAGAACCCACTCGGACACAAAACTCAAGATTCAGGCACAGATCCTATAATAAGAACATTGCACTTGCCTTAGATTCCAAACTTAAATACAAACATGATTCAGGCTCTAACACCTACTATGCGAGCCAACACTAGAATCCACAAAGAATTAATTCTATTCACTACAAACACAAACTCCCCCACAATTATAAATATAAATATATTTACACACACCCATATGGCAGTGATGGACGGCATCATCACTCCACTCTGTCCATTATAACTATATATAACTAAAATACTAATTATCTAAAAACCAATCTTCTTGCAGTGCCAGTGAAAAATTGATCTCATAAACATATAATGCTAAGATTTCAACAGCTAGACATTAGGTGCACACATAGGTTTATACAATTGGAAGTGCACTATTGGTACTTGAAGGACCCAATCTGTACCTCTATATTCGTTTTTTTCCTTGAAGTAAGAAGAGTACAAGAATAGTCCTTAAACCATGAAATAAGTGAAAAGCTTTGGCTCTCATTCAAAAAGAATTTTCAATCCTCAACTAAAATGAACCAATTTATTGGTTTCAAAGCCCAAAATGAATTTCCAGGTATAGTTCAGGAGTCAAACGAGCCCTTACACCATTAAATCGAGAGATGAGGATAAGCACATCATTTCTTGAATGGAACCATCACCCATACTATGTATGTGCACTACCGAGTGCCGACAAGAACAAAATTCCAACAAAACATCATCACGAAATAACAAAAGAAATTTATACGGTCTTAAATATGATGTAACATGTCAATATATACCTAATTGATTGTTGGAGATAGGAACACACATACACAGAACTGGAAAAAGATACTTATAATTATTCAAGTAAAAATTGCTGCCTTTGGATGGCCTATCCATGTCTGGATTACAACATTTGCTTATATGAGTTCCACAAGTATACTCTAGTCAGTAAAAATGGAGAAAGGGAATTTAATGACAAGTCAACTCAAGCACCTAAAACATCATCAATGTCACTTTTCTCAAAAAACATCATCAATGTCACATTATTATTATCAGCACTTAACACGTCTCACACTTTGATCCTACCAACATGAATTATTAACCAACCACTGTGAGTGAACTATTTATCAAGAAGCATTTGATTCAATCCCAAACACAAATATTACCACTTTGATTAAAGCGATGGCCACCGGTAAAACCCCACACAATCCAAAAATAAAAACCAAAACAAAAATGAATTCTTCCGTAACCCTAGATTCGAGAAAAGAGCGCTTACCTCAAGAAGTAGGGAGAAAGAATGAAAAATGGTCGTGAGATCTCCTCCTTTTTCTTGTCGCCGGCACTTCCCGAAAACCAAGACGGCGAGGCTAGGGCTCGGGAAAAATCTCTCGTAGGTTACGAGATTTTTCTCCCGAATCTCTGTTAGAAGGGATAAGACGGAGAGTTTAAAATTTAGATTAAAACAGATTTTTAAATTAACTTATTTGATTTTTTTTTTTTAAAAAAAAAACGTGGTTTTACAATGTTGTATATGAAGGTCAGTGGATGAATGAAAAATTGAAAGAGAGAGAGGGAGAGAGAGAGAGAGAGAGAGAGAGGGGAATGTTTTGATAAAAATTGCTAAACTTTGTGTGAGAATGCTGATTATTTTCAACATTGATATCAAAGCTTTTGATGCCTGATATTCTCTCAAATCCACGAAAATATACTCCAATATAACATCTTCTCTACTCTACATCAAAAGGGGAAGAATACAACAGAAGCTTAGAATAAACATGGCTTCAAGTAGCATGCACTAGTACTCCAAATCTCTCGTAAACTTCAGTTCAATGTTTGATGGAGAATGTTATGATCACTGGAGCGATCAAAACATTGTTTCTATCCAATGGTTTATGGGAAATATTAGATCAAGGTTATATGAAGAGGTCATAGATCCCTAGCTTACTGAAAACAAGCAAAAGGATGCATATATATGCTCTCTTTCTACTTCAGCAAGCATTGCATTGTCCTCCATTCTCTCATATTGCAGCAGCCAATACTTCCAAAGAAGCTTGAGAAATTTTCAAAACCCAGTTCCAAGGAAGCCCCGAGATCATGGCAATGAAGATTTAGGCCTTGAGGTAATCTTTTGAGAATTTGCACCGAAAAGATAATGAAAGAGTGCAAACTTACATTTTAAGGATGAATGAGCTAGTGAATCAGATGAGAGCTCTAGGGGATGAGATGCCTGAACCATTAGCTATTGGGAAGGTTCTCACAAGTTTAGGTCCAAAGTATAACTTTGTTGTTCCAGCTATTTGATGAGTCCAAGGATCTTACAAAATACACTATATATGAATTAGCAAAATCACTTCAAGCTCATGAAGCCTTGTTATTTAGTCAGGAAGACAAGCCTAATGAAAAAGCCTTTGCAATAAAACCAGAATTTTCAGCTGTGAAGAAAGATGCAAAGATTCCAATCAAAGAAGACTCTTTGGTAGTACGAGGTAAAGGTAGAGGTATATGGAGGGGATTTAATAGAGGAGGAGGGAGGAACTCAAGTCAAAGGCAAGGTTCTGCTGAAACTAAGTTCTCTAAGAGTTGCATCCAATGTTTTAAATGTAAGAAATATGGCCATTACAAATCAAAATGTTGGCATAACAATAAAAGCGCTAACATAGTTGAAGAGCAAAGAACATCCAATTTATTTATGGTGAAAAAGTGCAGATAATCCTGTTTGGTTCATTGATAGTGGATGTTCTAATTACATGATAGGACAAAGAAGCTTGTTTAAGGAACTTGATGAAAATGAGAGGCAATCAGTGAAGCTGGGAGGCAACAAGGAGCTGAAAGTTTAAGGAAAAGGAGTGGTAGCATTTGAAACTCAACAAGGTGAAGTAAAACTCTTACAAGATGTTCAATTTGTTGCTAATTTAGCTCACAATTTATTAAGTGTTGGGCAACTACTAAATATTGGCTATTCAGTCAATTTTGATAGTGTTGCATGTCAAATTATTAGCAAGAACACAGGAAAATTAGTTTGCCTTAGCACTCAAGATGCTCATCTTATGGTTGTCTAATGGAAGACTGATGGCCTCACTGTGAGCTATCCAGAAAATATCAGACTTTCGCATCAGAGGTTTGGTCACTTAAATGTGAAAAGTCTGATTTAATTGAAGAACAAAAATATGGTGCTAGGCATACATTACATAAACAAGCTATAAACTTATGAAGCATGTGCACTTGGGAAGCAAACAGTGAACTCATTTCCAGCTGAGAAAGCTTGGAGAGCTTCAAAACAACTTGAATCGGTCCATACAGATTCAGTTAGACCTATGCATACATATTCATTAGGAGGAAGTAAATACTCCATCATAGTCACAGATGATTGTAGTCGAATGAGCTGGGTATTTTTCATTAAATTCAAATAACAAGCATTTGTGTTATATTTGAGAGAGATATGTTTTGCTGATCTTTGAGTATGAGCTGAAACACTGAAGTATAGAGGAGAAAAGACAGTGAATTCACAGCCTCTAGGATTCCAATGACATTACTCTCTACTTCATTGAATGAAAGATGTCAAACTTATACAAAACATAACAACTGAAAAATAAAGACTAAGTAACTGACTAACAGATGAAATAACATTAACTACTGGATAATAGGTTGAGTCTTCAAACTCGTACATCATTCTCTCAAGGTTTCAGTCACAACCGATGTCACATCTTTGTCAATGTTAAATGCACCCATGCATTTGCATGCAACTGTGGGCTGGCCTTTGGAGTTCACCCAGCTTGTCAGGTTCTATTCTTAGCTTTGGAGTCTCAGTCAACTTCTCAACATATCCTCCCCTTGACTGAGGATCACACAATCTCAGTTGTTCTCTAATCAACAGGTGCTTCTGTGTGTTCAGAGGTTTGGTGAAAATATCCACCAATTATTCTTCCGTTTTACAGTACGTCAGCACAATTAATTCATCCTTAACAAGCTTGTGAATGAAATGAAATTTGATGTCAATGTGCTTGGTTCTTCCATGATGTATTGGGTCTTTGGGTATGGCTATTGCCAATTTGTTATCACACCAGACTTCTGTGGCTTCATGGTAATTCACTCCATAGTCTTCTAACAATTTCCGAAGCCATAGTACTTTACACGTAGTTGCTGAAGCTGCTTCGTACTCAGCCTCAGTTGTAGATAAGGCTATTACTTCTTGTTTCTTTGAGGTCCTGGCCACTGCAGCTGAGCCTAGATTAAAGACTGCACCAGCTGTGCTCCTTCTGTCCTCTATACTACCTACCCAATCGCTATCTGTAAATCCACACAATTTACAGTCCACACTAGGAGCAAACCACAATCCATAGTCAAAGGTTCCTGCAAGGTATCTCAATACCCTTTTTCCTGCGCCAACGTGAATTCTTGAAGGTTTATTCATGAACCTGGATAAGACTCCCACCGAGTATGCTATGTCTGGTCTGCTGTGAGTCAGATAAATCAATTGTCCAACAAGTCGTCTGTACTTCTCACCATCAGTGTCCCCCAATCCATCATTTGCTTGCAATTTTTCATTAGTACACATCGGTGTAGGGACTGGCTTACTGCTTTGCATGTTGAATTTCTTCAGAAGGTCTTGAGTGTATTTCCTCTGGCTTACAAATATTCCCAGCTCGTCTTGTGCAACCTCAAGTCCTAAAAATATCTTAGCAGTCCCAAGTCGGTCATATTGAATTGTTGTTTAATATCTGACTTGAACTCTTCAGTCAGAGAGCTTGAAGAACTTAAGTACAGGATATCGTCTACATAGATACAGAACAGCAAGCTTTCTCCCTTTTCATCCACCCTTTTGTATAATGTATGCTCTGTTTCACTTCTCTCAAATCCCTGATTCATCAAATAGGAGTCCATTTTCTTATACCAAGAGCGTGGTGCCTGTTTCAAACCGTATGGAGCCTTCTTTAGCCTATATACGTGATGAGGTCTTTCTTCACTTTCGAAACCTCTGGGCTGCTCTACATACACTTCTTCAGTTATTTCCCCATTGAGGAATGTCAATTTGATATCTAAATGATATGCAGGCCATCCTCGGATTGCTACAATTGCAAA
The DNA here is from genome assembly GCA_902712375.1 of Dioscorea dumetorum. Taxonomy (NCBI): domain Eukaryota; kingdom Viridiplantae; phylum Streptophyta; class Magnoliopsida; order Dioscoreales; family Dioscoreaceae; genus Dioscorea; species Dioscorea dumetorum. The sequence goes on along the minus strand of CACTHL010000801.1, from coordinate 50,118 downwards.
TAACAATCTAATAGTTTCCATTCGTCCTACTGGTGCAAATGCCTCCTCAACATCGATGCCAAGTTGCTGGGTATAACCATTTGCTACAAGTCGGGCCTTGAGCTTTTGAACTGCACCATCAACTCTGAATTTGGTCTTGTAGATCCACTTCAATCCTATGATTTTCTTGCCTTCAAGTCTTTCCACGAAATCCCACATCTGATTCTGCTGAATTTCATGAATTTCTTCATTCATTGCAGCTTGCCAACTTTCACTTTTACACGCATCTTCATAAGTGACAGGATCCCCAATGTGCAATGCAAACAAACAGCTACTGTAAATGTCACTCAGTGGTCGAGTTCGTCTAGGTAGGGAGTCTTCGTTGTCTTCAATTGGCATTTGTATCCTGTATGTCCCTGATTCACCCGACATCTCTGCTTCCCTTTCATTAGTAACTTGATCATCAATATCCGGTTCTTCTGGAAATAAATTATCCCAATCAAGTTCAGCTTCTTTGTTGCTTGAATTCCAGTCCCAACATTCGTATTCTCGGAATACCACATCACGACTAAATTTAATCTCTTTTGTTGTCAAATTATAGAGCTTGTATGACTTGGTTCTTGTACAATAACCTAGGAACACACTTTTCGGATTTGTCCTCAAGTTTGTCTTTTCTGCACTGGAATCTGCACCCAAGTAAGGCATCCAAAAACTTTTAAGTGATTTATATTAGGTTTAATCCCATACCATAGTTCATATGGTGTAGCTTCTGGTGCTCCTTCAGTGGGCGTGAGTTTGATCAAATATATAGCGGTCACTACTGCCTCTGCCCAAAACGCAGTGGGAAGTCCTCCACACTTCAGTAAACACCTTATCTTCTCCATAACAGTTCAATTCTTTCTTTCCACAGAGCCGTTATGTTAAGGGGTATATGAGGTTATCAATTCACATTGAGTCCCTGTCTTTTCACAGTATTCTCTGACTTCATGCGAGAGAAATTCTCCTCCCCTGTCCGAGTGAATCAGTTTAATTTGTTTCTCTGATTCTCTTTCAGTGAGAGCTTCGAAAATGCAAAACTTCTCCAAGTCTTTGGTCCTGAGAAAGAAGATCTAGAATATTCGTGTGAAGTCATCAACGATTAACAAAAAATACATGTTCCCTCCTTCAGAGTTCACATGCATTGGTCCGCCGAGATCGATATGTACACGTTGCAGCTTCTCAGTGGCACGCCTAGATTTTCCTGCTACGTGGCCAAATGGACATCGGGTTTGCTTTCCACATAGACAAACATCACACTCACCAATCTCGCCAACGCATGGAAGCCCCATCACCAGTTGTCCGTCTCCCAACATCTTTAGTGCTGAGTTGCCAACCCATCCAAGTCTTTTGTGCCACATCATGGCTTCGTTTGACTTCCCAACTACCACATGTGCATGCCAAATGTTTGACATTTTCAACGGAAACATATTATTCTTCGTCTTTAGCACTTTGATAACACTTTCACAAGAGCTCCTATCAACGATGTCACAAGCGTCCTCTTCGAACTTCACATCGTAGCCCCACGAAAGTAGTTGTCCAACACTGAGGAGGGTTGAGCTAATCCGGGCACATATTGGATGTTGTTCATCAACCTCGTCCGCCCGTCTTGTGCTCTAATGGTTACTATCCCTGAACCCATTACTGCAATTTCTTTATCATCACCTAGCTTCACGCTGTGTTTGTGAGATTCATCCAGAGTCCCAAATAGCTCTCTAGCCCCCGTCCTGTGATTAGAACACCCGCTGTCGATTATCCAGACGGTGCCCTTTTTGTCTTCTTGTCTGATCTCCATCAAGTTTGACGGAATATTCTGCTTCTCATCATTGTGAGCTATAAACAGGTTCTCAGGTTCCTTCTCCTTCCCTTCAGCTACCATATTAGTTCCCTTCAAATTGTTCCAATCTCTGAACCAACAGTGAGCCTTGATATGGCCATAGCGTTTGCATAGATGACACTGAACATTGCTTTTGTTGTATCTCTGGTCACCATTGAGGTTTTGCTCACTTGGTTGAGATTTAACCTCTGCTCCCCTGCCTCTCTCTCGTCCATGGCCAAATCCTCTCCCATGACCTCTGCTTGATCCCTGAAACGGCTTCTTTGGAGTAGACACCTCTGACCGGATGTGTAGCACCTTGACTTCTCCCAGGTCTGCTTGACTGTACAGCTGAGCTTCATGGGCCTGAAAAGACCTTGCGAGTTCATCTATCGTGAGCTCGGTAATATCATTTGACTCCTCTATGGCCGTTACAATGTGATTGTATTTGGGACTCAAGCTTCTCAAGATCTTTCCGACCACCATCGCTTTAGAAACGGTGTCGCCAAGAGATCTCATTTGATTCACTATGTCATCAACCCTTAGGATGTAGTCTTGCACCCCTTCACCACCTCTGAGCCTTATGCACTCGAAGGTTTGTCGCAGGGAGTGTAATCTCACAGCCTTTACCTTGGGATTTCCTCGGTAATGCTTCTTCAGCATCTCCCAAGCTTCGTGAGCAGTTTCAGCCACTGTGACGCGAGAGCGTAGTGGCTTATCCATCGCGTGTTGTATCATGTAAAGGGCTTTGGCATCCTTCTTCTTGTATTCCTTTAGCCTTGTTTCATCATCAGTATCTGGTATTCCATGCTCCACCATCTCCCACAGATCATGAGAGCGATAGAGCATCTTCATCATCTTGCACCAGTACTCGTATTCAGTTCAGTCGAACACAAGCACCAGTTGGACATTCGAGTTGGCCATGATCTCTAATCAAGACTTCTTTGTTTGATGAGCAGAGAGGAAGCTGGATTAGAGGGGCTCTGATACCACTGTTATATTTGAGAAAGATATGTTTTGCTGATCTTTGAGTATGAGCTGAAATACTGAAGTATAGAGAAGGAGAGAAGACAGTGAATTCACAGCCTCTAGGATTCCAGTGACATTACTCTCTACTTCATTAAATGAAAAGATGTCAAATTTATACAAAACATAACAATTGAAAAATAAAGACTAACTAACTGACTAACAGATGAAATAACATTAACTACTGGATAATAGGTTGAGTCTTCAGACTCGTACATCATTCTCTCAAGGTTTCAGTCACAATCGAGGTCACATCTTTGTCAACGTTAAATGCACCCATGCATTTGCATGCAACTGTGGGCTGGCCTTTGGAGTTCACCAAACTTGTCAAGTTCTATTCTTAGCTTTGGAGTCTCAGTGAGAATATTCACAACTCTAGCTGTACAGCGAAATTGGAAAATATTCCAATTTGTTGTAAAATAAACTTTTCTAAATGGTGCCTTCAAAGGGGAGGTGGTTTGTTGAACAACCAAAAGGATTTATGACTATGGAAAGTGAAGGGGAAGTGCACAAACATCATAAGGCTCTGTATGGTTTGAAGCAGGCTCCCATAGCCTACAATGAACGAATAGATTCATATTTCGTTCAACATAAATTTGCAAGGAGTTCAAATGAACACACTGTGTATATCAAGAGGAAAAGAGAATTGGAAATCCCACTGGTTTGTCTCTATGTTGATGATATACACTATTAGGGATGTTAATGAGCTCCAGTCCCGACGGAGGCAAAAAAAAGGATCATAGGTCTTTGATTCATTCCGACGGATGTTGTCTGGTACCTTGAAAATAGTCCATGGTCTGCTGGACTGAGTCCTCGGATGGACTTCATTGAGCTTGGTCCTCACTGTGTTTATCCATGAAGGCTCATCCAGGTCCACCTTGTGCTCTCTGGTGATGTATCTGTAACCATGCATCGGAGTGTTTCCTGTTGATCTTTGTCCTTCAATACTTGGGGTGGATGCCATCGGAGTTTTTCCCGTTGATCTTTTTCCTTCGATACTCGGGGTGCTCTCTGATGGTGTCGGTATCACCCGCGCGATAGCAGGTGCAGGAAGAGCACAGTTGAGAGGACTGAGTCCTCGGATAGGGAATTGGTTCCCCCATTCTCGCAGCTTCAAATCCAACCCTCAATTGCAGTCACTTCCACCAAATCCTTTCCCTACTCCAGTAAGACCTGCAGATGCATGTTGTGCAAAGCAACGACCTACATATACACTGAAAACATCACATTAATTATTCGCCTCTCTGCAATCAAGACAACAAGAATTGTTGGAAGGATCGCCAAGCAAATGATTTTGATGCATTGGCTAGAAATATGTTTATGTCATACCTCTTCGTCCACTACTGTGCCCATGGCCGGCTTGGCACGTACTGATGTCTCAGCTGAAAAATATCAATCAAGAGCCAAAAAGTAGTCCAGAAATACAGGTAACTCCGAATAAATGAGATTATTAAATAAAATCAATGTCTGTACATATCAAAACTTGATGATGTCATACTTTTTACAAGAAAAAATAACTCAGAAATTGTTGGGGAGGAACCAGGGATCAAACGATAATTTCCCCGAAAGTACTGTAGCAGTACTGTAGCACTTGCTCTGTAGCACCCAAAAAAGGCAAAACCTGCAATCTGCATGGATTTTAGCACGGGCGAAGCACGAGCGTGCTACTTTGCTGGGTTCGTCCGCTGCTGTAGCAAGGATCAATGTAGTAAAGACTGTAGCACTGTTACTGTAGGAAAAAAAAAAAACACACACACACACACACACTGTAGCAGTCGAAAAATTCAGAAACCTGCAATCTGCACTGCTTGCAACACGGTCTCACTGCCCTGAGCACGGGCGTTCAAAAAATAAGCACGGGCGTGTTGAGCTTGTTTTCTAAATTTTGAAGCTCAAAACCTCCCCCTTTTGAGTACAATCTTTTGGGATCTAATCGACACAATAGAAATGTCAAAAACAACAAGCAAGACACACGATTTAGCATGGAAAACCCTTCAAATCGAGGGAAAAATCACGGGACTCCTTAGAGCCACTTCAAATTGTTTTCACTACGCCAATGAAGGATTACAAAGACTTCTCTAGATTAAACTAGAGGCATACATGCCCAATGGCATCAACATTCATGAAGTATCATCATCATCATCAATCGATGGATAACACACCAATTAGGAATCAAAGGAAAGATCAAACCTAATCAATAGGAAGAGCTTCTTGCAAGGATTCTTCACCCGAAATTTGAGTGAAATCCGGCGCCGAATCTCCGTCCGATCGTCTTGCCATAGCTCAGCCTTTTATTTCTCCCTCTCCTTGGTTTCTCACTTCTCTCACTAACTGATGATCCTCCCTCTATCCTCTCTCTTCATTAGCATAGTCTTTTTTTTTTTTCAATATGACTTGGGTTGAGCCCAGCTTTATTCCAGCCCACCAAATGGGCTGGACCCAACAATTCTTCCCCTCAGCACCATTTTGGGGGCTCTACTAACCCTGCTCTTTCCCGACATGCTTCAAGCTTCTCCTTGGATAATGCCTTGGTGAACATATCGGACCCATTCTCACTAGTGTGTATCTTTTCCAAGTACAACTCTTTGGCTTCAAGAACATCTCGAATCCAATGATATCTAACACCAATATGCTTGGACTTCGAATGGAATGTTGAATTCTTGGAAAGATGGATGGCGCTCTGGCTGTCACAATAGATTATGCACTTTTCCTGTTGCATGCCTATTTCATCGAGAAATTTCTTCATCCACAAAGCCTCTTTGCAACCTTCAGTAATTGCAATGTATTCAGCTTCTGTGGTGGATAGTGCAACACACTTCTGCAGCTTTGACTGCCAAGAAACAGCTCCCCCTGCAAAAGTCATCATGAACCCTGAAATTGACTTTCTAGAATCCACATCGCCTGCCATGTCTGAATCTGTATACCCATCCAATATGGGTTCACCTCTACCAAAACACAAACATACCCGGGAAGTACCTCTCAGATACCTCAGTATCCACTTCACTGCAGCCCAATGTTCCTTTCCCGGATTGGAGAGAAATCTGCTCACAACTCCAACAGCATGAGCGATGTCTGGCCTCGTACACACCATGGCATACATCAAACTGCCAACTGCGGATGCATATGGAACTCGATTCATCTCCTCCTTCTCTTTGTCATTTAAGGGACATTGGCTTGAACTGAGTTTAAAATGACCTGCAAGTGGCGAACAAACAGACTTGGCATTTTTCATGTTGAACCTCTCAAGAACTTTCTCAATGTAGTTTTCTTGAGACAACCACAACTTCAAATTCTTCCTGTCACGGGAGATTTTCATACCAAGTATCTGTTTTGCTGTTCCTAAGTCCTTCATAGCAAAGGACTTGCTCAACTGTCTCTTCAGGTCTTCAATCTTGCTTACATCACGGGCAACGATTAGCATGTCATCAACATAGAGCAAAAGAATAATAAAATCATCATTTGAGTGTTTCTTAACAAACACACAATGATCAGCAGATGTTCTAGTGTACCCCTGAGCCATCATAAAGGAGTCAAACTTCTTGTACCACTGCCTCGGTGCTTGTTTGAGTCCATATAGGCTTTTCTTCAATCTGCACACTAGATTCTCTTTGCCCTTGACTTTGAACTCTTCTGGCTGCTCCATGTATATTTCCTCCTCTAAATCACCGTGAAGAAATGCTGTTTTCACATCAAGTTGTTCCGCCTCCAAATTTAAGCTAGCAGCTAAACTGAGGACAACTCTGATGGATGACATCTTCACAACTGGAGAAAATATTTCTTCAAAGTCAATGCCTTTCCTCTGACTGAACCCCTTCACAACCAATCTTGCCTTGTACTTTGGTTGTGAGCTATTATTTTCAGTCTTCAACTTATACACCCACTTGTTCTTGAGTGTCTTCATGCCCTTTGGTAACTTTACCAAATCATAGGTGTGGTTCTCACCCAGGATTTCATCTCTTCCTGCATAGCTCTAAACCACTCCTGCTTCTTCTCATGTTGCATGGCTTCCTCATATGTTTCTGGTTCTCCCCCATTACTGAGCATAACATACTCATTAGTACTGTATCTACTAGAGGGATGACGGTTTCTAGTAGATCTTCTCACTTGGGTCTCAACTAGTGGTGCTGGTGATGATTGTTCTTCTTCTTTAACTGGCTCTGCATCATCAGTTGAATGGGTTTCAACATTTTCAGTATCATCACCATTTTCTTGGGTAGCTCCCCCATGAGCTAAACTCTGCACAGGTGGAGTGACTGGATCCAAATTTACAGGAATTTCAACTGAGGAACTAGAGGCCTCTCTCTGCTCATCACTGTCAGTCATCTGGTCTTCTAGAAACACAACATCTCTGCTCCTGACAAGCTTCCTGTTTACTGGATCCCATAGTCTGTACCCAAACTCATCATGGCCATAACCCAAGAAAATACACGGCTTCGCTTTATCATCAAGCTTGGATCTTTCATCTTTAGGAATATGGACAAATGCCCTACAGCCAAATACCCTCAGATGAGTATAGGAAACTTCCTTCCCAGTCCACACTCTGTTAGGCACATCACCATCTAGAGCTGCTGCTCGAGAAAGATTTATCATATCCACAGCCGTCCTCATAGCTTTCCCCCAAAAGGATTTAGGAAGCTTTGCATGAGAGAGCATACATCTGATCCTCTCTTCAATAGTTCTGTTCATTCTCTCAGCCACACCATTCAACTGAGGTGTCTTAGCTGGAGTCTTCTCAAGCCTGATCCCATGAAGTCTGCAGTATTCTTCAAATGGCCCTCTGTATTCACCACCATTATCTGCTCTTACTGCCTTCAGCTGTTTTCCTGTCTCCCTTTCAACTTTGTCATGGAAATCTTTGAAGACATCAAGCACCTGATCCTTGGTCTTCAGAGCAGTAGCCCAGACCTTCCTTGAATGGTCATCGATGAAGGTCACAAAATACAATGCTCCTCCAAGAGTTTTCTCTTGTATAGAACAAACATCAGTATGAATCAAATCAAGTATATTTGATTTTCTTGATGGAGGATGAGAATGAAATGCTACTCTATGTGTTTTTCCTGCTAAGCAATCAACACATGTTTTGAGAGACGGACCTTGCATGCTTCGTAGAAGATTTTTCTTAGCGAGAAGTTGTAGTCCTTTCTCACTAACATGCCCAAGTCTCCTGTGCCATAGCTCCATGCTTGTATCTTTTTTAACTGCATTCAACTCTCCTATGTGTAGCCTAGCTTGTATTACATAGAGTGTATTTATTTTTCTTCCTCTAGCAACTACTAGAGAATCTTTGGTGAGTTTGCACTTGCTTTCACCAAACCAACTAGCAAACCCCTCATCATCAAGCTTGCCTGTAGATATTAGGTTTAGGCGTATGCCTGGAACATGCCTAACCTCCTTGAGTACCAGCTTCAGTCCCTGACTGGTCTCCAGGTGAATGTCTCCAATACCCACTATCTTTGATGCACCATTATTTCCCATATTTACTACTCCAAAGTCACCACTGGAATATGTAGTAAAGAGATCACTGTAGGGGGTAACATGAAATGAGGCTCCTGAGTCAAGCACCCAATCACTTTCTTGGCTCACCAGACTGATACAGCTATCATCACAAATGACACTGATGTCACATTCTGTGGCTACTGTATTGGTCTCCTTCTCTTCTCTATTTCCCCCACTATGTTCCCTTTTCAAGAACCTGCACTCCTTCTTCATGTGGCCTATCTTGTTGCAGTGGAAACATTTGATGTTCTTCCTGTTCTTTGACCTACCTCTGGAGATATCTCTGTTGCCATGCCCTTGAGGATATTTACTCTTGCTTCTACCACGACTTTCAGGCTTCTCAAAAACAAGTACACCAGAGGAAGTTTCACCTTTCTCCTTCCTCCTGGCCTCTTCACCTAAGAGACTTTCTTTAACCATCTCCATGGTTAATGTCCCACCAGGTGCTGAAGTACTAAGTGACACCACTAGTGTTTCCCAGCTATCAGGCAATGAACTAAGTAGTAACAATGCCTGCAACTCATCTTCAAGAGGCATCTTCATAGCTGCCAATTGGTTCACTAAACCTTGGAAATCACTAGTGTGCTCTGTCATGCTTCTGCCATCTTTGTACTTCAAATTCATCAGTCTTCTGATCGTCGCAGCCTTGTTTCTAAATGTATTCTTCTCATACATGGCTTCTAGCTTCTTCCAGAGTACATTTGCCTTCACTTCTTCAGAAATATGATGGAAAATATTCACATCTACCCATTGCCGAATTGTTGCAGCAGCTTTTAGATGTAGTATCTCCCACTCACTACAAGAAAAACATGTTTTTGCGACATGTTTTTGCGACGGCATACAATTGTGTCACAAAACAAGGTTTTTGCGACGCTCAACAATCGTCGCCACAAATAATTAATTTTTTGCAACCAACTTAAATTTCCGTCGTAACAACTATAAACTTTTGCGACCAACACATACATCCATTGCAAAAACTATTACTATTTGCGTCCACCACAAATATCTGTCGCAAAAACTATAAGCTTTTGCGACAACCAAATGTGGTCGTCACAAAAACTATAAGCTTTTGCGACAACTAAATGTTGTCATTGCAAAAACTATAAGCGTTTGCGACAACCAAATATTGTCGTCGCAAAAACTATAAATTCTTGTGAACACCATAAGCTTTTGCTATCATCATATAAAGTCGTTGCTAAAACTATGGGTTTTTTGCAACAACCAAATGCTGGCATCACAAAAACTATAAGTTTTTGTGACCAACATAGACACTCGTTGTTAAAACTATGGCCTTTTACGACAACCAAATACCATCGTTTCAAAAACTATAAGCTTTTGTGACTAACGCAAATAAAATTGCAAGAACTATAACTATTTGCTACAAACATAAATACTCGTCACAAAAGCTATAAACTTTTATGAACAATCTATACTTTTAACATAAACTTTTATGCCATGAAAATTATTGGGTTTTTTTTTTTTACTAATGTGCATTTTGTTGGAGTGCTTCATGCTTAAAAATCTACCCGCAAATTTAAAAAAAAAATAATAAATGTAGCACAAAACAATAATATTAAGTTTTATGAGATATGGTAATACTAAATTAATTTTGATGATTATTTTTAAACTCATTATGAATAATAGAATAAATTAATAGTGACTGTTGTACTCATCATCAGTCATCTTCTCTGGCTTTGATTTGCCCATAACAGGTAAGAACAAATCCTTCACTATCAACAAGTCATGCATTTTTCAATTCCAAATTGCATAGTTACAGGGACTTAGTTTAATCATCACACATGCATTTTGACCTTCCATTTTTGTACTCAAGATATTTTTAGCCAACCAGGCTCTGATACCACTCTGTTGGGGAGGAACCGGGGACCAAACGATAATTTTCCCCGAAAGTACTGTAGCACGGGCGTGCTACTTTGCTGGGTTTGTCCGCTGCTGTAGCAGGGATCACTTTAGCAAAGACTGTAGCACTGTTACTGGGGGGGGGACACTGTAGCAGTCGAAAAATTCAAAAACCTGCAATCTGCATGGCTTGCAACACGGTCTCACTGCCCTGAGCACGGGCGTGCAAAAAATAAGCACGGGCATGTTGAGCTTGTTTTCTGAATTTTCAAGCTCAAAACCTCCCCCTTTTGAGTACAATCTTTTGGGATCTAATCGACACAATAGAAATGTCAAAAACAACAAGCAAGACACATGATTTAGCGTGGAAAACCCTTCAAATCGAGGGAAAAACCACGGGACACCTTAGAGCCACTTCAAATCGTTTTTACTACGCCAATGAAGGATTACAAAGACTTCTCTAGATTAAACTAGAGGCATACATGCCCAATGGCATCAACATTCATGAAGTATCATCATCATCATCAATCGATGGATAACACACCAATTAGGAATCAAAGGAAAGATCAAACCTAATCAATAGGAAGAGCTTCTTGCAAGGATTCTTCACCCTGAATTTGAGTGAAATCCGGCGCCGAATCGCCGTCCGATCGTCTTGCCTTAGCTCAGCCTTTTCCTTCTCCCTCTCCTTGGTTTCTCACTTCTCTCACTAACTGATGATCCTCCCTCTATCCTCTCTCTTCATTGGCATAGTCTTTTTTTTTTCAATATGACTTGGGCTGAGCCCAGCTTTATTCCAGCCCACCAAATGGGCTGGACCCAACAGAAATCAACATATAAGCCAGCAAAATGTCCGTATAATCTCTGCCGATGCTTTTTGTTCAATGGCTGATGGACCCTTGGACAAATTTGACACAACATATTGCAAGGCCAGTTAAATACGCCACAACAGCAAGCTTGTATCCAATCAGTCTCTCAGAGACTAAAGTATTGCCACGGATATGTTTATTCCTTTATTTCCTCTCAAATGATGTGCCTGGATTGGCTTTGGACGTCTACTAACTTTATTACAAGATCTGAATTCTTCTTCGATTGCATGATGAGCTCTGCGTTTGGCCGGTCATTGTACTCGATCTGATTTGGTCATCAAAAAAATTAATAAATAAAATTAAAAACACATCAGTTGGCAGGTTAGTAATTTGATTCAGCAAAGTGTCTTAGTATGACACTATGTTCTTCCTAAAGGCATGCAACATTTCAGGATAATACCAATTTCTCATTTAGCTTTATATAAAAAATTTTGAAAACACCATCAGCATTGTCAACACAGGTCGTCCTTTCAGTACAAAGATTAAAAATTAACAACAGCCAAGAACGACGAGTTTTACTTTTACCATGTAATATATATATATTCTTGCCTTACTGATTTAAACTTTGAAAAGGAAGTATGTATCCAGTAATCCATGGAGTTAAACAGTAATTTGTTAATGACATTTTGCACAGCAAAATGGCTAAAATAGACAATAAAATAGAGGTATGCTTGCAGTCATCCATGTACGCAATCATCATCTTTCTTTAGTCCGTCAATGTGGCAAGAATATACATGCAAAAAGCTATATAGTTAAAAAATTTTACCCGCCATTTCGCAACATTTGGCTTCTTCCCTGTGAATAAGATGAATACAAAGAAAAAATTAAAATTGTCATTCCGAGGACATGAACTATAATTTAGCCATCTAGTATAAGCACTGACCAGTGGATATATGTCTCCCAAGTAACCGTTGAATGGAAGTATCAAGGTCAATATCAATGAACCTTCAATAGAAGAAAGAAAGATAAGAGACATAAAACCTATGGTAACATGAAGAAAGTAAAAACTACTTAATCATAAATTGTTTAAGATTAATGCCAAAGTTACCATTTCTCATTAAATAAAGATGCAATGTCTTTCCAAACTCCTTCTTCCAATAACAAATAGTTTCCTTCTACAATTACTAATTTGTGACTATCAAAAGTAAGACGAAGCAAGTCAAAAAAAAAATAAACACCACCAATAAAGTTTCATGTTTGCAACAAAAGAACAAAAACAATTAAAAAAAATGATAAATGCATGCAATCACTGAGTCAAGAAGCAAAATAATGTTTGCAGCCCAGACAGCAGTATTTATTTTTCATCTTATAGGAGCAGCCCTCAACGATCCAAAACAATGGACTCAATGAGTAACAGCAAGAAAATTATGAAAGATAGTGGCTTAATTTCAGTCAAACTACAAAAGGTTGAGGTGGATTTTACAGCAAAATGGGAAAGTTTAGAATATATATGTAAAACCCACCTTTTAATAGCCGTCAGATTATCTTTTTAAGATATTTTTTTTCAAATTTTAAACCTCCCGACCTTATCGTTTGTAAAGCCATCTTTTAATCTCAGCCTTTAGATTAGATTTTTAATTCTTTATTTTGTTTTAAACTTTAAACCTTCCGAACCTTATCCCCTATAACCATTAGATCTTGGGGAGAAGGCCTTGGAACTCACGAGAGAATTTCACTCTAGCCCGCATCCTTCTTCCTTAGTTTCGTGAAGTGCCGGTGATGATGAAGAGGAAGAGAGGATTCACATCAATTTTTGTTCTCTGCTTTTTTAGGTAAGCATCCACTTATTCGGATCAAGGGTTTCGATTGTGTGTTGTTTGATCTCCATAAATAGCCGCGTTTTTATTTTATTCGTTTGTTTTGATTCAAGTATAGAAATGCATTACTATTGTGTTTTATTCATGGACCTGCGATAATTAAAAGTGAAGATGCATTGGTGTAGTTCATCTACACGGTTTTCTTTTTAAGGCAATGTTCAGGAGACTTCATTAGATGGGTACTGTGCTACTTCCTTCATTGAAGGATTAATTGTGTGAAAGTTCTTTTGCAGTTGCATATAGGTAATTATCAATAATTGGAAATTGACTGCAATGATGTTTGTAGAGTAGTTAGTTCTCTTGTATTAGTTGTGAACCTTAAGTCCAATATGAAGAGTAAGAGAATTGAACATCATTATATATGCTCAATGAGGGTGACAATTTCTAAATTTGGAGAGAAAAGGATAGTTCATATATTAGGAATGCGTAAGTAACCCTTGATTTTATTTCTACAAAAATTTCAGATTTTATAAAATTGTGGTTTTAAAAATATAACCCTATTAGTATATTATCTGCAAAACCTGAAACTTGGCGGCCATAATACATGTCTTTAGAGATTGAATCGAGCAAAGTGAAAAATAAGAAAGTTATAGGGTTCGATATCAACTAATTACCTGCAAAATTTAAGATGTTATACATTTGTATTTTATGAGATACGTCCATATTAGTGTAGCATCAAATAGTATTCTGTGCAGAACTTGAAGATTGATTAATATTGTTGATGGTTTGAAAGATTGAATCAGGCCAGGTGCAAAATACAAAAGTTGTTTCTTTTTCGATTAACTATCTACTAAAAGATCATGTTATTTGAGGATGTATTCTGAGAGATATGCATGTTAAAAGGGTCGTATTTGATTTTACTGATTTGCAAAAATAGATGAAAATTCAAATGGATGCTATAAATTTAATAGTATTCTGATCAATGTGAATTTTGGATATGTCATAGCCTTGTCTGTCTAGTTTTCGTTGAAGAAAGAATTTTGTGATGTGGAGAATGTTAGACAAAGTTATGCATATTTTAGTCCCTATTGGTCATGTTGAAATAGTTCATATCTCCATTAGACTTGATAATTTATATTATACCCTTGAAAGAATCCGAATTTAGAAAATAAGATCTTGACCCTTTTTGCATTTATACGCTTCTGAAAACTTCTTTTGCATTACCCTTGCTCATTAGCCACATGTGTCTATATATATATACACACACACATAGATATATATATATATATATAGTTGTGGGTTTGATTTTAGCGTACTTGTGGGGTAAGTAATACATTGTGCGTTCTGGTGTTGCTAGCATAGTTAGTGTTTAGAGCCTCGATCATGTTTAACCAGTGGTCAATATTTGTTTGTAAGTTTGGAATTTAATACAAGTGTGATGTTCATGTTTAGGGTTTTTGCTCGAATCTTAATTTTGAGTGTCTGCGGGGATCCTATAGCTTGGGGACATTGTTCCAGATAAGTAAACCACGTATATACCGTATATTGTATATATAAAATTTTAGATTTCCAAAATTAATTCACATAATTATTTAATTATTTTGGATTTTATTGTGGATAAATTTTCATGATATTATATTTAATTATTTTGAGTTAAAGATATTATGCATATTATATTTTCAAACTTATAGATCATTTATGCATATATTTATTTATTTAATGATTTATCTAATTGTTATTTATTTAATTGATTTGAAATAGTTTGAGTTATGCCAATTAGAAAATGAGATCACCGAATTTCATTATTTTGTGTTGACACTGATTTGAACCCGACATATTTTGACATAGCAAATTGTAGTCTCCAATTAACTTTGCAATAACCCTGTCATTGGGAGTTAAACACTGACTATGTCGACATGAACTTTGACTCTGATAAGAAACTATAGTTTCGCACCGTTCAGTCGGTGGAGAATAACAGCCTCTGATAAGCTGGCTCAGGTCGCCGAGGGTAAATAAATAAATTCTGTATTTTGTTTTTGGCATTAGTTATTTGGGGGACATATATACTCAGGATTTGAACTTTTATATTTGTCGGAAGTCTGGGTTTTCGGTTTTGATCATTTTTGTACAACATCACATATGAGCATGTTTTTGAAACTATTGAGCTTTTGTGATCCTTATATTATTGTTTTTACTGGGCTGTTTAACTCATCAATAGTTGCTCTATTTTTTTCAGATCAAGGGTATGTGTGTAATGACTAGCTTAGCGGGGATTGTTGAGTGATCACCAGGTGTTTAGTATGAGGATAGTCTTCCCTTGGTGTTTAATAAATCTGTTATTTGTTTAAGACCTTGAGTTTTGCACCTTTAGTTTTCTTTGGATCTTAGTTGTAAACCTGATTATTTCCGTTCTTGGATTTTTTGTTTTGGTTAAAATTAGTGTGTTGCTATGATTTATATATGAGAGACAGGTATTGGGGCCTTGTGTGCCCACTTGGTCTCGGCCTCGTGGGTATACGGCCGTTTGTCGAAGCATCGAGTCCGGTGAGCCGGGTTCGGGGCTTAACAATATACAAGCATACATAAGTAATAAATAGTCAGCATTACAACCTAACCATACCAATGAAACAAATAAAACAACATTTCAGGAATTAATAGCTACACTTGATAACATTAATAAGATAATTAAGGCATTGATCAGGTGAGTAATACATACTAGCTTTAGTATCACTAAAAAGGAAAATATAATCAAAACTAGTAACAACATAACTATATAGATGCAACAAAAAAAAACAACATTTCAGGAACTAACATCTAACCTTCATGATTATTATAGGATAATTAAGGCACTCATCAGGTGAGTTTTACATATAACCTCATTATTAGGAATAAATAATCAAAACCAGCATGTGGCTAAAATGCATAATATTATACTGCACGTTCACTACAAAGAAGGCCAAGCATTTCAATAATTTAAGTTTGAGCTACAATTAGATCAGAAATCTAGATCTTCAGATCACATCACATGTGACACGTTAAGGGAGAATTTATGATCAATGAAACCAAGTGAACAAAACTAATAAAAGAAGGTGAAGACTACTTACCAAATCGTTATAAATATATCATATCCTCTATGGGATCACCAACACCATGATCAAATGACGGTGCATAAACTGATCCCTGAGAATCAAATATCATCCAGAAGATATTAAAATGAATGATTGCATGGGAACAGGTCACCTTATGCATGTGGCGGTAATAGTCTTTTTTTTTTTCAATATTACTAATTTGGAAATGAAAATAGCTCCAAGTAGAAGGTACATTGAAGAGACAATAAATTTCAATAAATGTACAAAGTGAATCAAGAATACCAGTGGTAGGAATAGGAGTATTACGGGTTAAAATGAGAACATAGTTACAGATGTGAGTCCGACCTTGTCTGTTAGTGTTTGTAGGCATTTCAATAAATAGGTGAACTTAGGATTATATCCTTAATTTGACATTACTATTACAACATTTTAACATTGTGTTTATACAGTGTTTATTAAAACCCTTATGGGAGGATGTAGTTTCCCCTTCTTCAAGACTGCATGGCAGGGGGCCGAATCTATTACTTCAGTTTAATTTCTAAAAATTCTTTAGGGTGTGCATGTGAAAGGAGTGTAATCGCGCCATGTGATATCTGACTGAGTTAACAAATCCTTAAAGTATCGATCAAAACAATTATAATTGGCCTATCATTATATGTACCTATTCCTTGACAATTTTATTGTTGGGCATCACTTGTCCTCTTTTCCAAAAGAAAAATTTAGATTTAATTACATATAAACAGATTAAGGTAATAAACACATTAAAAAATTAGTTGCATAATAAAAACCCACCAAAAGTTCTTTTCTAATATTATAAATTTGCCTATTATTTTTCATACATTTGAATTTGGTAACATGGTTTTAAAAAACAAATAAATAATATCTTTACAACAGATGCAAGATTCTCGTATAAAATAAGTTGAATTCTAGCGAGATAGATCATCATCATTAAATTTTCAATATCTATAAACCATTTTTGCATTAGTAACTTGAAAAAATAAACAACATCTAATATGAAAAAAAAATGATGACAAACATCAGTGTCATTCCTCTATTAAGATATTTCCACCGTACTATAACAAAACTTCATCAACAAATTGCCAATTTTAAAATTTAAAAAAATGTGCTCTAATGCATATATATTTGCATTAATTATCTCCAAATTTAAAAGACATACAGGCGAATAAATACAGTAAATATCTGTGTGTGTGTGTGTGTGTGTGTGTGTGTGTGTGTGTGATACACGCGTGGATGACCGCATACCTAATTCAAAATGAGTCTTTATGCGCCGCAGCTGGATAAACATATCACAATGCAGGCATAGTACAGTGTCAGGGCCATGGTACGGTGGGTTGGCAAGAAATTCAAACGAGCATTAATGCATAGGAACGATATGATGACTGTATAATTAAGAGCTATAGCATAAGTACTTGAAGATGAAAGATAAAAATGATAGATACAGATTGGAGCAGGGTCGCAGCATAAGTACTTGAAGATGAAAGATAAAGATCATAGACACAGATTTTACGTGGAAAACCCCTAAACAAATCAGGGTAAAAACCACGGGCAAGATAGAAAAATTTACTATATTGGTAAAAAGAGGAGCTACAAGCTTTCTGTTAACAGGGAAAATACCAACTAATTCTCTCATGTAACAGAAGCAACACAAACTCTCTGAAATATTTTTTTCACTATTTTTCCCACTTTCTCACCCTCACCTTCACCCTCACTCTTCTCTTCAATTTTGAGGCTGTGTCTTGAGTTGGTATGAAGGCCTCTATTTATAGGAAACTCATGGGTGATTAAGTGAAGGATTAGGTGGCTTAATGAAAGGTTAATAAACTTAACAAAGTTGGTGGCAGCCAACCTTGACTAAAGGTTGGTTGCAACCAACCTTGACCAACATTCTCCCACTTGAAGACATGATTGATAGTCAATCAGATCTTCACACCATTCTTTCTATCTTTCCAATTGATGTTGCTTATGTCTCTGTCGGACCACAAGAGAATCGACACCACTTGAACTTGTCGGTGTTGATTGCTTTCGTCAGAAAATCTGCTAGGTTGTCACTTGTATGAATCTTCTGCATATCCACTGTTCCTTCTTCCACTTTCTCACGAACGAAGTGGTACTGAACTCTGATATGTTTTGTCTTGGAATGAAATGCTGGGTTCCTTGCAAGATGCAAAGCACTCTGATTGTCACAAAATAAAGAAATGTTTTCTCGTTTGTACCCGAGTTCTTCCAGCACCATCTTTAACCACACTGCTTCTTTACTAGCTTGTGTAGCTGCTATATATTCTGCTTCTGTCGTTGATGTAGCAACGAGTGACTGCAGTTTCGAAATCCAGCTCACAGCTACTCTAGCTAGTGTGAACACATATCCTGAAGTGGATTTGCTTTTGTCAAGATCACCTGCATAGTCAGCATCAACATACCCATTCATAGTAAAATCTGATCCCCCATAACATAATGCAACATCTGAGGTTCCCTTTACATATCTGAGAATCCTCTTAACAGTACTCCAATGCTCTCGACCAGGATTAGCCATGTACCGACTTACCACTCCCACTGCATGTGCAATGTCAGGTCTTGTACAGATCATGGCGAACATTAGGCTTCCCACTGCCGATGCATACGGTACTCGAGACATCTCTATCCTCTCTTCTTCATTGCTAGGACTCATACTTGAGGATAACTTGAAATTAACAAGAAGTGGGATAGAAATTGGCTTACAGTCTTGCATGTTAAAGCGCCGCAAGATCTTCTTCAGATAGTTCTTCTGTGAAAGCCAAATCTTCTTATTATTTCTGTCTCGGTGAATTTGCATCCCTAGAATCTTGTTTGCTGGTCCCAAGTCCTTCATTTCAAATTCCCTAGCCAACTGTGCCTTCAACTCCTAGATACGATCTTTGTTGGGGCCCGCAACCAACATGTCGTCAACATACAACAACAAGAAGACAAAATCTTCTTCTCCAAACCTCTTGACATATGCACAAGGGTCTGCATTAAGTTTGTTGTATCCAAGGCTCATGATGAAGGAATCAAATCTCTTGTACCAACATCTTGGCGCCTGCTTTAGCCCGTACAGAGATTTGTTCAACCTGCAAACCAAGTTCTCTTTACCTTGTTCTTCAAATCCTTCTGGTTGGAGCATGTAAATTTCTTCTTCAAGATCTCCATGAAGAAATGCAGTCTTTACATCCAACTGCTCTAGATGCAAGTCGAAAGTAGCACATATCGCTAATACTACTCCGACTGTTGTAAGTAGAATCACAGGTGAAAATATTTCATTGAAGTCAATACCTTCTTTCTGAGCATATCCTTTGACCACCAATCTAGCTCGATAGCGGTCTACTTGATCATCACCATTGCGCTTGATCTTGTAGACCCATTTGTTACCAATAGCTTTCCGTCCTAGTGGTAATGATACCAGCTCCCATGTCCTATTTTTATGAAGGGCTTCAATTTCTTCTTACATTGCTGCCATCCACTGAGATGCATCTGAACTACTCAGTGCTTCTTGTAGAGTTGATGGTTCTCCATCCTCAGTTACAAAGCAGTATGCAATATTCCCTTCCATAATATAGTCAGAGTGCCAACCTGGTATTTTTCTTGAACGAGTTGACCGCCGAACTTCTGGTACTTCAGATTCAGCTGGTTCTTGTTCTTCATGCTCTAGTATAGCTTCAGCTTTCTTTTCTACCTGTACAGTAGTAGTCTCCGTGGTTTCATCATTTGCTTGCTCTTGTCCTTTGTCTTCTATGAAGACAACATCTCTGCTGATCACGACCTTGTAGGCAGTGGGATCCCACAGGCGATACCCCTTTACTCCATCAGCATATCCCAAGAACATATATTTTCTGGATTTTGGATCCAGTTTTGTAGTTTCTAGGGCATTATACATCACATATACAGAACTTCCAAATATATGAAGGTTTGAATAGTCCACTGGCTTACCAGTCCACATCTCCATCGGTGTCTTCAACTCTATTGTAGTTGATGGAGACCGATTCACCACATAGCAGGCGGTGCTGACTGCTTCTGCCCAAAACTTCTTGTCTAGGCCTGCAGCTCCCATCATTGCCCTTGTTCTCTCCAATAGGGTTCTATTCATCCGCTCTGCCACTCCATTTTGTTGAGGAGTGTATGCTGTAGTGAACTGCCTTTTGATGCCTTCTTGTTTGCAAAATGCATCAAATTCTTTGCCATTGTATTCTCCTCCATTATCTGTCCTCAAACATTTGATCTTCTCGCCAGATTCAAGCTCTACTCGCGCTTTGTAAGTTTTGAAGACTTGAAACACATCCGCCTTCCTCTTGATAGGATACACCCAACATCTCCTGGAGTAATCATCAATAAAGGATACAAAATTATTTGCTCCTCCTAAGCATGTAACTGGTGCTTGCCACACATCAGAGTGAATCAATTCTAGAATGGCTTTGCTTCTAGAATTAGATGTGTTGAACTTTAGTCGATGCTGCTTGCTGACAATGCATTGCTCACAAAAGGGTAGCGTTACCTTTGTGAGACCTTGAAGTAGACTTCTCTCTGCAAGAATCTTCATTCCTTGCTCACTCATATGTCCGAGTTTCTTGTGCCATGTTATTGCACGCTTTTCACTTGGACTACTTGCAGCAACTGAAGCTTCTCCTTCTTGCAGAGTCTCTCCTTTCAACATATACAAGTTTGCAGCTATCTTGTCTCTTTTCATTAATACAAGCGCACCTCGAATTATTTTCATAATCTTGTTCTGAACTTCAATCTTGCAACCAAGATCATCAAGTTATCCAATAGACAACAAGTTCTTCGTCAGCCCCTCCACATGTCGGACTTCTTGTATAGTCCGGATCGTGTCATCGTACATCTTCAACTTGATGGTGCCAATACCAACGATCTTCAGAGCTTGATCGCTGCAACTATACACAGAACCTCCAGAAATAGGTTCATAGTGATAAAACCATTCTTTTCTGGAAGTCATATGAAAGGTTGCCGCTGAGTCTAGAAGCCAAACATCAGCAAACATTTTCCCTGTGTGTGTTACTTCTTCACATACCATGGCTTCTCCATCATTTGAGATGCTTGCAACATTTCCTTGAGGATTGGAATCTTTCTTATTTAGACTCCAACAATCCTTCTTCAAGTGACCTTTCTTGCCACAATTGTAGCACTTGAAAGTTTTCTTACTCCTTGACTTTGATATGTCATTATTGTAGCTCCCACTGTGGCCACGCTCCATTGATCTTCCTCTCATCACCACAAAGGCCTCCGCTTGATGCGAATTTGCCAACCTGTCTTCCTGGTTCTTGCGCCGACTCTCTTCCTCCATAATAGCAGCTGCAATGTTGTCGAAGACTAGAATGTCCGCGGGGACATTGTTTGTCAAGTTGATGATGAGTTGATCATAAGAATCTGGCAAGCTTTGGAGTAGAAGCTCTGCACGTTCACCTACCTCTATTTTATGTCCCAATGATGTGAGTTGGGAAAATAGGGTATTTAGGGTGTTCAGGTGCTCCGTCACTGAAGTGGATTCCACCATACGTAAAGTATAGAGTTTCCTTTTAAGAAAAATCTTGTTGTGGAGTGACTTGGCCTCATAGAGTTTAGTGAGGTAATCCCATATCTCCTTCGCCGTTTTCTTCTCTTCAATGCTTGATAGAACTCCATCAGCAAGTGCGAGATAAAGATTTGCTATGGCATTCCCGTCGATCTCGTTCCACTTATCATCTTTAACCTCAGCTGGCCTTTCACTGATAGCCCCTAAGCAATTATCCTTCCTCAGGATAGCTTTCATCTTCAGCTTCCACAACGAGAAATTACTCCCGTTGAATTTCTCGATTTCAAACTTTGCTGCCGTTGCTTTTGTAATAAACTGCTTGACGGGCAGTAATCAGTTCCTTCAATGGGTGAATAATAATCTAACTTATTTTTTTATGTGGAGGATCCACTATTAGTGGCAGCCACAGAGCATACAATAAGTAGATATATATATATATACACCCAAATCTAGCTCTGATACCACTTGTTGCGGAATAAAGGGAACTGAGTGGAGCAGGGTCGTAGCATAAGTACTTGAAGATGAAAGATAAAGATGATAGACACAGATTTTACGTGGAAAACCCCTAAACAAATCAGGGTAAAAACCACGGGCAAGATAGAAGAATTTACTATAGTGGTAAAAAGAGGGGCTACAAGCTTTCTGTTAACAGGGAAAATACCAACTAATTCTCTCCTGTAACAGAAGCAACACAAACTCTCTAAAATATTTTTTCCACTATTTTTCCCACTTTCTCACCCTCACCTTCACCCTCACTCTTCTCTTCAATTTTGAGGCTGTGTCTTGAGTTGATATGAAGGCCTCTATTTATAGGAAACTCATGGGTGATTAAGTGAAGGATTAGGTGGCTTAATGAAAAGTTAATAAACTTAACAAGGTTTGTGGCAGCCAACCTTGACTAAAGGTTGGTTGCAACCAACCTTGACCAACACATCCCATCTCCATCTCACACCAATCCAATCTGATCCTAATGCAATTCTCTGATCTGAGCGAAGAGCGAGCGGAAGAAATGACAGTAGTTGAGATCCAAGCTGCGTCTGATCTCCAATGGATCGAGGGAGTGACGAAAAGTCTCAACGAGTGTCGAGAGAAAACACGAGGCCGTTGGCCATGCACCATCTTTATGGTGCCGGAGGATTTCCGGAAGAGAGACGAGAGGGCTTATGATCCGTTTGTCGTCACCATCGGCCCCTACCATTACCTTAAACCCATAAATAGAACACTGATTGTAGATCAGAGACGGATTGTATATTTTCTCAAAGCAAAGGCAAACTCTTAATTTTAAACTGATAACTGAAGGGTTACAAGATGAAGCTATCAACTACTGTCAAAAGCTTAGAAACTTAAACTAAGAACATAGACAATATGGGGCCATTTGTTTCCCCGTAGTGGAGAGGGAAGTCACCGAGGTGGGGAGTTCCGGGCCAGTTCGGATTGTTTGGTTCACCGAAGTTGTCACCGAACTAGCGATGTGACAACTTCGGCACCCCTCCACTTCGGTGCCAGCCCTCCGGAAGAAAAGGGCCGAAGCCACCACTTCAACCCCTGACTTTGGCGCACGCGTTTTTCACGTGATCCTCCACTGAAGTCGCACGAGCTTTTACGGTCACCTCCACGGCTTCACCCCCTTCTCTACTCCTTCACCCACTCATCCATCTAGGGTTTTTCTGGCGGCCATCTTCCCCAAAACCTCGTCGGTGCGATCTCCCTTTTGAGACACCGATCCACATCCCGGCGTCCTATCTTCTTGTTTCTCCCTTAGCAGGTGTTTTTCAGTGAAAAGAACCAGCAAGCGAAAGCTCCGGTTTCTCTAATCGACGAAGAAGGTTGATTAACACAGTGTTCTTCGTGGATCTACATCTCCCACCGGTTATTAAGGTGTTTTTCTTGAGTGTTTTTTCATTTAATTATTGCCTTCACTACCTCGTCGTTCTCGGATTCTCCTGACTTTCTTTTAAGATTTTTGTTAGGGTTTCACTGCCGGAGAAGGTTGAAATTGTGTGTCTTTGTAAGCGATTCTCAGCCCGACATTGCATCGTGTTGGTTTCCCCTTTGTAGGGTTCGATCTATAGTGGTTTTCCATTTGTTGTTTTTTTCTTCATCTTATCTTCTCTTCTTCTTTCATTTTCCGCAGCAAATGCTATATGCTTCTCATAAAAGAAAGAAAAATATAGGATGAAGTAATATTCATATGAAAATAAATTAATAATTTTATTATTTAAATCATATTTCTCAATATAGGGAAGCAGCTGACTAGCTTGTTCCCTGTCATTTGGATCACTGTAGACTTTGATGTTGCCCAACCTATCCAAACTGCACCTTGCTTAATTTTTTTTTGCAGATTCTGTGTTCCTATTACTCTGTAAAAGTATGACTTGTTTACTAAGCATCCATTGCTCAAGTTGCATGTATGCATTTGATAAATTCTGGACAAGTGGAAGAGATGTTTATTATTTATTAGTTGAATAATAATACTGCAAGTATCATGAAGAAGGAATGAGTTTTTGAATCTAAACTAAATATTTAGCTTTACAACCTGTACATTCCATTAATATGCATGGTGTGTGGATGAAGCTTAACTATTGGTATAAAGGTTCTATCGAATCTCTAAAACTTTTCTTCCATTTGAGGTAGCAATTTATTTTGAATACTGTATGCATCTCATAAGTCAACATATTTGCAAAATAGAATTTGTTTTCAATTCCTCTTTCTTTAATATAACTTTTCTTTATCTTTAGTTTAGTCTACTACCAAACATATATAGATTTAAATAGAAAAGTCATTTCTTAAGTATAATATTTTACTTGCATGACTATGGTTTCTCCCCCATAGTTCCTGTTTCTAATATGAAAAATTTTTGTACCAATTTATAAGCACCTGTTAGACTTTGATGTGTTTATATCAATCTCAATTTCACCTTAAAGGATTTCATTTGTGTAGATTGATATCCAAAGTAAAGCTGATTTGGGTAAGATATTTGAACCTAGAGTCATCTCAACTTTTTCCCAGTTAATTCTTCAAGGAGATATTTTATTCCAGTGAGTAAAGGGACATTTTTTGGTTGTGTAGGTGGTATTGATGTAACGGCCAGAATCACATATATCATTCTTCCATTCTTTGATGCTAGTTTTCTGTTTATTAAAAACCAAAGAGTAGAATTATAATCTTCCACTCACATCCTTTATTATAAGCCTTAGAATCTTATTAGTGGGTGTTGAAGAATGCTTTATGTTAGTTTATTAGGCTCAATGGCTATTTGTTAGATATATTGTTTCTAGCTCCTTTACATGCAAATTTATAAGTTTGAAGTGTTAAATATATCGCTTGTGATAAATTTGCTTCAAGTTTATGGCATTTAGAGTGTAACTTGTGTCTGCTCCATGTTCTATTTCTGTAACATTAGAAATTGGAAACTAATTTCTGAATTGGAATCAAAATGCCATTGGCCCTTTTCATTTGCTCATTGTTATGCTTTGAGGACCACTTGATTACATACCAAAATACTTTTCCTAACAATTGATAGATATCATAACCCTATAAACTATCAAACATATGGTCTTGCCATCATGTTTAAGCGCATGAATTGTCTTATCCAGCTGCCTCAATGGGGCACTCAGGGCACACATCTATGAGTGCGTGTACCTCAAATTATAGGTTGGCCAATTGAAGTTTGAGTTATTATAGTTGCCACTACAATAACCTTTTGTTTCTCAAAATGTTTTTCATTCGGTGAGAGTCCTTGAATAGTATAAGAGGTGAATATTTTTTTGAGATGTATAAAGAGTTAGGATATTGGTGATAGAGGGAGAGTAATATGTATAAAGAGTTTGCCTTAGTTCTAAGACTTCTTATTGTTTTCATCTGTTTTGGCTCATCAATTATTGCATCGTCAATGAGTGATTGGTATGATTCAGTTATGCTTAGGATTGTGATAATGTTGTTTGAATTTATTTTTATTTTTGTCTTTGCGGGGTTCCGTACTTTTCTTTCCTCTCTTCTTTATACCTAGGTCTTGAAATTGTTTGTTTCAATGGAACTAATTAACAAGGAATGCTTAAATTTATAAGGGACAATTTTTTCTTAGGGAATTATAATACATAGTTCGTTTCCTCAAATTGAAACAAAATAGTTGTTTGCACTCTGATGCTTACTCCTTAATCGTATTAAGTAGATGGTTTATTTTTGTGATGGAATTAAAGTCTGTAGTTGTGTTTTCACCTCATGTGCATGGTACTCCATCTTTTTAAGTAGTTTGTTTATTTTGCTCACATGCTTTGATTTTTTAAAAGATGCATATTGTCCTGCAAACATGATTCTTATGATTCCATTAGTTTGCCTTAGTTATATGACTTCATATTGTTTTCATCTGTTTTGGCTCATCAATTATTGCGTCGTCAATGAGTGATTGGTATGATTCATTTATGCCTAGGATTGTGATAATGCTGTTTGAATTTATTTGTAATTTTGTTTTTGCGGGTTTTGTACTTTTTCCTTGTAGTTTTCTTCATACCTAGGTCTTGAAATTGTTTGTTTGAATGGAACTAATTAACAAGGAATGCTTAAATTTATAAGGGACAATTTTTTATTAGGGAATTATAATCTACAGTTCACTTCCTCAAATTGCAACAAAATAGTTGTTTGCACTCTCTTGATAATTTAACATGTTTCAACGATAATGCAATCTCATGCTTACTCCTTAATCGTATTAAGTAGATGGTTTATTTTTGTGATGGAATTAAAGTCTATAGTTGTGTTTTCAGCTCATGTACCTTGCACTCCATCTTTTTAAGTAGTTTGGTTATTTTGCTCACATGCTTTGATTTTTTAAAAGATGCATATTGTCCTGCAAACATGATTCTTATGATTCCATTAGTTGCCTTAGTTCTATGACTTCATATTGTTTTCATCTGTTTTGGCTCATCAATTATTGTGTCGTCAATGAGTGATTGGTATGATTCATTTATGCCTATGATTGCGATAATGCTGTTTGAATTTATTTCAAATTTTGTTCTTGCATGTTCTGTACTTTTTCCTTGTAGTTTTCTTCGTACCTAGTTCTTGAAATTGTTTGTATTAATGGAACTAATTAACAAGGCATGCTTAAATTTATACGGGACAATTTTTTATTAGGGAATTATAATCTATAGTTCACTTCCTCAAATTGCAACAAAATAGTTGTTTGCACTCTCTTGATAATTTAACATGTTTCAACGATAATGCAATCTCATGCTGTCTTTTTAACACTATGATTTCTGTGTGTTCTGCTATCTTTTTAACACTATGATTTCTGCTGTTTCTGCCTATTATACATGATTTTTGTTGTTTTTGGGGGCGATGACGATTGCGTGTAGCAAAAAATGCCGACGCTCGCCCAAACATCACAAAATCCAACGCCTATCTCTACAGCATACCACTTGAGACTACGCAATGGCGAGGCAGCATGGCTGCCCGATAGTATCCTCCGTAGAGATAGATTTTTGGCCTGCTAAAACCGCCCCCCTTTTGTTTAGTACCCCTGAGAACGAAATAACCTAATTACGGAGTTCGTATGTATGCAATCAAAGGGTAACCGCTGCATCCTTGTGTGTGTCTCGTGGTATGCTTGGCTGATTGTAATGCGTGCGCGCTGGTTCCGAGCCCAAATAAATTATTTTCGTACGCTTTTACTATTTCACGGATGCATGTCTTCATTTTTGCATGTCTTGTCTGTATCTTACTTCTTATTTCTTATTGCTTATGTGTACCCATGCTGTAGTGACATTGGAAATATGTGTCTCGTTCCATGCGTAACATTGATGATAGTATGTCGCCCTTTTACTTGCATTTCATACTTGCATGATCTTCACAATTTTCATGTCGTGTGTATGTATACCCATGTTGTTATTACGGTAGAATTTTGTGAAATTTTCTCCTTGCGTAACTCTACGAAAACAAATTGCACAAAATGCACAATAACTAGGTCGATGGAATCGTCCGTGACGGAAGCGATTTCGTTGTCGTTGGCGGCCGCGTTCACGACCATGGTTGTCGTTGTTGCGGTCTTAATCGAGTGTGAAGGCGAGGACAGGCCCACTCGGTATAGGGAGCCGTCCATGTTCCGAGACTTGACCCGAAAAAAACACATGGAGCGCATATTACGGAGTGTGGCAGATCACTGTGTCAGTTACCTTAAGATGGACGTCGGCCCATTTTTGCACCTGACGTCAATTATGCGGGACAAGCACCTCCTTGTGGACACCAAGCATACATCGATAGAAGAGCAGCTTGCAATGTTCCTGCACGTGGTAGGCCACAACACTAAAAATCGCGTAATGCGAGTGGAATTCCTCCGCTAGGAGGAGACAATAAGTCGTTATTTTAACATGGTGCTACGAGCATTGTGTTCAATCCGTGACGACTTTGTCTGCCCGCCAAGCACCACGTGCCACCCCGACATTGAGAACAGTTGACATTGGTACCCTTATTTCAAAGTAAGAACACATATATGTAGCTAGTTTGTTTTTTCATTACACCACAATTAATAATGATTGACGTAGTGATTAAATCATGTAGGATTGTGTAGGCTCGTTGGATGGGACACACATTGCTGTATCCGTGCCTTCACAAGACATGCCACGCTTCCGCCGTCGTAAAGGACTCACCCGAAATGTGCTCGCTGTGGTCGACCCAGACTTGAAATTTACGTATGTATTGGTCGGTTGGGAAGGCTCGGCAAATGATTTCACAGTCCTTAGGGATGCGATATCACGGCCACCCCCCGAGGGACTTAAAAAATTTGAAGGTTTGTGTTATATTCCTTGATGTTTCTCTAATAAGATAGATTTCTTACAAACTTACATATGATCGACCATGTAGGGAAGTATTACCTTGTCGACGCTGGGTAGACGACAATGCCCGGTTTCATAGCACCTTATCGGGTGTTAGATATCATCTAAAAGAACACAGTGGTAGACCGCCTACAAACCCCAGGGAACTTTTTAATCTTAGGCATTCTATGTTGCAGTCGCAGGTAAAGCGCGCATTCGCTATTTTGAAGAACCAGTTCAAAATCCTTACGTCACATCCGTTCTTCCCATTTAGGATGCAGGTGAAATTAGTACTTGTATGTTGTATTATCCACAACTACATCGATCGCAAGGGTTGACCCAGACGACCAGTTTTTGAATGATGCTACGGCACACCTGGATGATGTACCGTCATCATCGCAAAGCCGGTCTCGGCGTGAACAACGGCGCGAGAACCAAGAATTGGAGGATATTAGGGAAGCGATAGCTAACGACATGTGGAGTGGTTACAATTCGAACGCGTGATTTGAAATGGCAATAGATGATTTATGAGCGTATATTACTTTGTCGTCTCTTACATTGGTGCCCATTTCATGTACTTCTCAGAAACTATGACATAAAAACAATTTCAGGGTAGCTTTTTTTGCATTCCTTATAATTGTTGCAGTTACATGCCACTTTTCCTTGTGTTGTGTTATTATTTGTAACAACTGGAATTAATGTCATGTGTTACCTTATTTCTGATGGAACTATATGCTTTTTTGCACTCCACAATTTTGTGATGCAGTGATAAAAAATAAAACTTGCATTTATGTCACGCAGCACGGTACCACGTGCTCAGTACTACTGCATGTCCAACACCTTATCTTACTTTTTCGATTGTTGTTTGTTGAAGACTTGCAAATGGAAGGGCCTAGCAATGCTACTGGTGGTGCACATGGAAAGGGTGCAGCATCGAAGGTTAGCGCAAACAAACGAGGAACACCAAACAAAAGATGGAAGAATGAGTACGACGCATTCCTCATTCCGTTGCTTATTGAACAAGCCAAGAAGGGGCTAAAGTGCGACAAGTCATTCAAATGGGCGCCGTTCGCATTTGCTGCCGTGTCGGTGAACAACCAATTTGGGACTGATTTCACCCCCGACAATGTTAAGAATCACTACCGCACCTTGAAGGCCCGCTTCGTTGAGATTAAGGGAGCTCGTAAACTAAGCGGCACGGGATGGGACGAGGACACAAAAACGATCACCTTGGACCCACTAGTGGCGATAGCGTACGTTGAGGTTCAAAACGAATTAGCTCTTACTTAACTCAAATCTTGCTTAAGTACTTGTGCATGACTACTGCTTCGTACAGGCACATCCTGGTGCCCGTCCGTTCATCAATAGACCCATCGAGCACTACGAAGGATTGAGGATTATATGCGGCGAGGATAATGCCATGGGCCAGTACGCGACGCTGACATGGTTGACTCAATCCCAACCGAACAACAGAGTGAGGAAGATGTTGATGCTGATTCCACTCCACATATTGGCAGCAGTCGGGCGACATCGTCCACGCCTACACAACGACGCGCAGGTAAGAACAACCGGAACAGCGCGGTGATTGGTGAACTCGTTGTTGTTGTCTGTGAGATAGCTGCCGCAATTTTGAAGACAACTTGTCACTGGACCGAGACCCTGTACACGAAAGTCATGGAGTTGGAAGGCTTCGACGAGCACGTATTACATGATGTGTTCAACTACCTTCAGCAACGCGAGGCTGATGCGAGAGGGTTCATGGCGAAGAAGATTGAGTTTCGAACAATCTGGGTTCGAAGGTTTATTGGTGGAGGACCCTAATGACTAGTCCTTGCCTCGATCGGACTGAATCAGCCTAATCAACAGACTACGTAAACATGCATATGTTTCTTTCTTATCTGTACTTCCTTCTTATGTATGTTGTGATTGTTTGTAGTAATGGCATGCATGTATTTGGACGGTGCACTAGCATTCGCTGATACATGCCGGGCACTCATGTGGGATGCAGGATTCATCTGTGCAATGGACCGGACTATGGTGTGCTAATGTGTTATTTGTGGTTTGTTTTTGTTGTTGACATGTTTGAATGGCAGGTTATGTACTTTAGACGATGCGGTAGCATTTGTGAGGAGGTTTGGTTGCGTATCATGAAGTTTGGTTTGTTGCAACATTGCTGCAAAAAGAGGTTTTAGTTTCTTCTCTACTTGGCATGTTTAGTATTGAATTGATTTCTTGAACAGGAACTGGCTAGTCAACTAAAATTATTACAAGCTCAACTATCATAAAATCAAAAGCAATGCCAAAGCACTATGTATTTGGAAAGTTTTAAACAAACCCTTATATACATATATTTTGAAAGACATGGACTAATAAGTTCTGTTAGTTTTCTTATAGGGGTTGATTAATAAAATACATCATTCAAGCGGAATTTTGACTATTTATAAGGGCTCTTTTTGGGATTTGGAGATAAAGCTTGAGCCTTTTGATGTTTTGATGATTCCGCGGTTTTGGAATCAGAAAAATATTCAATTTTTATTTTTAGGTTCTTGAAAATTGGTGTATGTTTGATCTGCACTGTGAGTAGAGATTGTAGAACTATGGTTTCTTGATTCTGATGATGTTTTCATTCTATGAATTTTTTTGTTTGAATGTCTCTGTCATCTTTGTCTACCATTTAGCCTATCCATTGATTGCTAACATATCTATATCTCAGCATGCACATGGATCTCATGTTTGATTTTATTTGCAGTTGATGAATGCATTGGAATTAAATTTGTCTTTGATCTTCAAATCTTTGTGAAACTTCTTATGATTCTGTAGGATTGTTGGTTAGTCTGAATTGGAATGTAGTTTTCTCTTTGTTGAAAAGCTGGTTTTGTCTTCTTGGTTTTGTTTAAGTGATATGATCTCACAAAGGTGGACTTATTTATTGATATTATAGTATTTTATTCAATTTTCAAGTGATTTGTCTGTAATGACTGGAAACCTTGAGTATTTAACAATGTCTTGGATTGATAAATCTAATCCCTAATACAGTTACACTCTTCGGTTTATATAATGATTTTTTTCAGGCCCCAACTGAGCCTAATAAACAGATATTGACAATGGTTGAGGAGGCTGCAAGGTTGTCCAAGGTTAATTTTCTGTGATAAAAAATGGCCTATGTTTGTTTTACTTGATTCTCACCAACCTGATAAGCCTGAGCCTCCATATCCACCTTATTGTATCTATCATTGGTTCAGGAGAAGAGAACCTTGTTCCCGGTATGCGTTACATCTATCTATTAATCAATTATTTTACTGGATTTCATTCTTTAGTGCTCAAATTTTGGGTTGAAATGATTCAGTAGAAGAGTTTGCTGCACTATTTTTCTGGATATTTATAGAATTAAAATGGTTGGAGAAGGAGCCCAATGTTACAATCAAACGAAAAGATTGCATTGATGGCTTCCTCGCCTCAATGGAAAAGGATGGTTCCAATACTTTTGCAAATTGGGTGAAAACAAATGAAATCAAAGTTGTAAGTATATCATATCCACTTAATTATGAATCTAAGGTAAAACTGACTAAAAGTTGATCATTGTTTCATGTAGGTCTTGGTAGTGTTGAGAATAATCCTTGGGTGCTAAGTTTAGTATTTGCTTTGTTTGGTAGATAGCTTAAATTAGGCGTGTGATTGTTTGGTAGATAGCTTAATTAGGCATGTGATTATTTTTGGCTTGATTGAGAGGCCTTGATTTCTTTCCTTGTAATAGCTTATATAAACGGAGCAATAGAGTCCAGAAAGAGTGCCAATTCAGCAGCACCATAACAAGATCGTGTGCATTGTGTTCGCGTGAGTTTTCTTGTGTGTGTTGGCCGTGATCTCGCCGGCAACGTGTGTGTGTTGTCTCTCCGGCGAGGTTCTAACAGGTAGTAGGGATATGCACAGATATTTGCGTGCTAGACTTTGTGTGTTCCACATTGTCTGCTCGAAACATTGGACTTGTGCCTCCATTGCAAGAAGTAGTAGTTTATTCGCTTGGATGTGCAACATTCGACTTTCCTGTCCATGTTGCAAGAAATATAAAAGGAGCTTTAGCACATCCTCAGGTTTGATTCAACCGAACCACTTCATGGTTTTAAATTATCATAGATTTTTTAATCTTAGGGAACACTTTTTAAGCGCAGTAGCAGGCAAACATTTTGGACTACATTTTGCGCTCCATATTAATATTTGGTTTACTCGCATGTATTGCTCTATTTCTTTGTGGTTTTATGCACTCAATGCTACAAAATTTAATAGCTTCTGCCGAGAAGGATGGTAATTATGGTACATTTTGGACAACAGATTTTAACTTTGGTCTTGTTGTCTCACAGAACTTGCTCCATCACATTGGACTTTACATTGCAAAAGGAAGGGGTGCCAGGATTGTGAAAAATGTTTTCTTGGATTCAACCTGCTGTAAATGAACCAAGCTTAGAATGAACTAGAGCTGCTGCTGCTGCTGCTGCTGCTTTACAAGGAAATAAATTGCAAAATCTTCGCCCTGGAATTTATACAGGAAGTCATTTGTATTCTGCATATATATTTTTTCTGGACCTGATTTATATGTATAGCATGTGATTGTTCTCAACGAATCTCTTGACCGAATACGATTACAGAAGGTGTGTTATCATAGAAACTTAGAGATACATGGCATTTATGCATAGACTTGTGTTTTTTGTTTACACCTAGTTTTGCATTTAACTCATAAATGCATTATGCAAGCTGCCGTTTATTAATGTGAATATGGTAATTGGGACTTCTTTCTATCTTCTGTGAATCTTAGCAAACTGGTTGATTATCTTTATGAGATATATTGCATATGCTCAATGTCATATGTTCATTTCAAGGTGGACCATGGAAGGGGTGGGACTTGTCCTTTGGCTCTTCTGGTGGCAAGGGTGGGTGGCAGACCCATGGGGCTGCAAGTCCATTGCTTTTACTTTGGCC
Source organism: Dioscorea dumetorum (assembly GCA_902712375.1). Taxonomy (NCBI): domain Eukaryota; kingdom Viridiplantae; phylum Streptophyta; class Magnoliopsida; order Dioscoreales; family Dioscoreaceae; genus Dioscorea; species Dioscorea dumetorum. Next base: position 16,856 of record CACTHL010000801.1, on the reverse strand, counting down.
AATATAATCATAGTGGCAAATTTGGGCAGCAGCCTCAGTCACATGTTTAAGCAAGAGACCAATCAAACTTGACGGAAAATACTGCAGGACTATCGACAATAATATTTACAGGAGGATTGAGTTTTGTTTCTGTTGTTATTTTTTTTTCCTTATGGCTCTTTTGCTACTGAGAAGATGTGTGATTGAAAATTGATAATGTTATAAACAAATAATATTTATTATATCTTTTTATTGGAGAAAAAAAAATAATATTCGACATCTTTATTGAATGAAAAAAGTATTATACCAAAGTTTTATTAGAGAGCTAATCGGAGTTAGGATAATTAAAGTTATGAAACTTCAACCCTAACTGCTTTCCATCTTGAAAAAATAATTATCAAATAATTTGAAGATTGAATATGTATAACAAAAGATAATTTAGTAATAAATGCTTCTACATTTGTTACAAACAAAATGGAGAATTTTTTTTTTCACTTTCAAGTATTTAAAGCATGGTAATAAATAAAATTGGTAACGGCGTTATTTTCCTTTTTACCGATTTGCCCTTAACGTTAATTATTATTGTATTCCAAATTTTAATCTCGATTTTATTTGGTAACAGGTACTTTGGGATTAATAATTACTTATCCCAATTTGTTTTGTTGCGTTGGGCTTAATAATTAATATCATAATTTATTAGCATCAAAATAAATTAATATTGGATGTGCAGATTTTTTCTTTAAATAATAAATTATTTATTACAATGGTAAAAATTAATTAAATCACTTAGATAGATCGCATAATTTATTAGTATGGTAATCAATTAATGTTCGATGTGCAATATTTTCCTATAAACAAGAAATTATTTATTACAATGGTAATAAATTAATTAATTCACTTACGCATTCCTCATAATTTATTAGGTTGGTAGTAAATTAGTTAAAGCACTTAAGTAAATATCATAATTTATTAGCATGATAATAAATTAATATTGGATGTGCAATATTTTCCTATTAACAATAAATTATATAGGTAAATCTCATAATTTATTAGTATGGAAATAAATTAATATTCGATGTCCAATATTTTTTATTTAAATAATAAATTATTTAATACCGTGGATTTGAATTAGTTAAAGCACATAAGGAAATATCATAATGTAATTAACATATAAACAACAAAAGATATGAGGGGGTAACTTTACCCTTTCACCGAAGTGGTGATTATATCCCCACTTCGGTGTTGCCAAACACCAAAAAGTGACTGAAGTGGGATTTTCCATATATCTACTTCAACCATCCAAACATAGGAAGTGGTATCGGAAGTCCAGTTTTCAGCTTCAACCAAACACACGGAAGTGGACACTTCCAGTTGAACTGCTCACTTCCACCGAAGTGCCACTTCCAGACTTCCACCACTTCGGAAATACACTTCCGAACCAAACGGCACCTATATAAAGGTTAAAGAGGTGGTCATGTCAGCCTCCTTTCTGTCAAGCTACCAATACTGTCACAGCACCCACAACGCCCACATTTTCAACATACGACCGCCGCTTCAACACACAGCCAATAGAGGTCCATGTGATAAAGCCTGGAAAAGGTCAACCATGCAAGGTGTGACGTTTTCGTTCATTTGCATGCATGGTTGTCTTCTCTGGTTGCTTCTGAGTACGTTCGTCTAACATCTCCCCCTTACTCTCAGAAGCCTCTTCAAACCATGCAAGGTGAATCCCTGAAAGATTCGAACTTCTGATGAGATAGAGCCTTGGTGAGTACGTCAGCGATTTGCTCACTAATGTTGTAGTACACCACCTCGATTTCTCCATTGCTTACAAGGTCCCGTATGAAATGAAAACGGTGTCGATGTGTTTGGTGCACCCATGGAATGTTGGGTTTCTGGTGATGGATATAGCAGACTTGTTATCAAAGTATATGTAAAATAAAAGTAATTATAATAAATAAAGCATGTAAAATAATTTGTGACACATTTTACAACACATTATTTGCAACAACCTAATCTCGTGGCACAATGTGTTGCAAAAATTAAATAATAAAAGAAATTATATTTCTCGCACCTAATAAAGTGTGTTTTGATTTATTAGTAATATAATACAACTCCTCCTTTTTTACATTATTATTATTATGTTTATTTATTATATATTATCTATTTTATTTTAACATTATTATTTTTATTTTCAAATATATATTTTTTTAAATTACTAAATTACAAACAAATAGAAACAAGAATAAAAAAAATATTATCCTAGCTCAAACACGAGATATTAATAAATACCCAAGAAACCCTTTATTGTTATTTAGGCCGTGTTTGTTTTGCCGAAGTGAAGACCGAAGTGATTGAAGTTGGAGCTGATGTGACACTTTCATCTATCTATTTCAGTGAAATAGAAGCCGAAGTAAGGAAGTGGCTATTTCCAAAACCTTTCACTTCACTGTTTGACTTCGAGAATTTTTTCCGAAGTGGGACTTGCGCATCCCACTTCACCCATTTTGTATATTTTTATAAATATTTTATTTTTTAATAATTTATTTTTTTATGTTTTATTTTTTATTCTTTTTAATTTTTCTAATTCTTTTAATTTTTACAACAAAATTAAAATTTAATTTAAAAAAATTTACATTACATCAAATACAAAAAATAATATATTTATAAACCATATCTTCTTTTTTTACTCTTAATAAAAAAAAATTATAATTTAACACTTCCCTCAACTAAACACATGGAACTAAAGACTTACAAATGAAAAGTTCACTTCAATCGAAGTCACACTTCCAGACTTCCATCACTTTGGTGGACCACTTCCATACCAAACACACCCTTAAGAAAACTCAAACCCAACACATTTCACAATGCACTCCCACATGTGCTCCATCTCTCACCGCCCATTTTTTCCAATCTTTCTATCGAACGGTTTCACTCATCCCTTTGCCCACCATCCTTGTTTCCTCCCTTCTGGGAAGCCCGGTGCTCCTTTATTAAACCGCCTTGACTCCCCTGCTCCTTCTCTCGCTGGTCTCTCCTTGCCACCAGCTCCTCTTCTCTCCATCATCTCAAGCCAAGAATGGAAGACCTCATCGTCAATCTCCATGTGGAGCTTGATTGTCATTTTGTCTGCAACAAGATCCAAGAAAAACAGCTTCGTACCACTTTTGTACCATTTCATCTTCAACTAGCTAATGTTTTCACAAAGTGCCTACTTCCGCAATCCTACGAGACCCTCACATCCAAGCTCATGTATTGTCCACGAGCTTGAGAGGAAGTATCAAGATATTTGTAAAATCGTCATTTTAAATCCCAACCGAAATTTTTAAAAATTTGTTTTATTTTTTTTAAATTTTAAACCACCCGTCTTATCCCTATAACAGAGAGATTGGGGAGAAAAATCTTGTAACCTACGAATTTTTCCCGAGACCTAGCCTCGCCGTCCTTCTTGGTTTTCATGAAGTGCATGTGACGACGCGAAGTAGGAGAGGATTTCACGTCGGGTTTTTTATTACTTCTTGAGGTAAGCAATCTTCTTCTTTGATCTAGGGTTGGACGAGTCAATGTCTTGTGGTTCTTGATTGTGGTGTGTAATGTATAACTTTTCTGCATGCCAATGTTTGGTTTTTGTGCATGGATATGTAATTTCTGGGTGGATCATAATGTGCCAAGTGTGAATGTTTGCTATTTAAGATTTGAAAAAAAAAAAGAGTTGGTTGAAGGGATAATTGTTGGATTACATGGTTGATTTCGACAGCTAGTGTTTCTTGAGTTTTAAAGAAGGATTAGGGGAGGTACTTATTAAAGGTGTGGTGGTTTTGTTAGAGGATTGACTGGAGGAGGCTTTTGTCGCAATATCAATTGCTGGTTGTTCTTGGATGTTTGCTATGTGCATGTTCACTAGGTTTGTGGGTAGATTTTGCACTCCAAAGTGTTCATGTCGATATCATAAGTTGTAGATGTGAATATTAAGACCAACATTGATTCTGGTGAAACCTCCTTTAACAAACCTATAATCTGACACTTTTTGACACATGAGCTTAGTGAATACCAAATAATTGTGTAAAGAACATATTTTGGCATATATATGAAGGGTAGGTGTATATATGTATATCAAGAGTTGAGTACTTGTGTCTTGGCAACTATCTATGGGGATGAAGATTATTTGTACCTATTTTCTTCTGCCAGTGCACTTGTCTGTCAGGTTTTCCAAATATTTGAGATAAGTGGCATGATAATGACATCTGATTTTCTATGTATGTCAGTAGTCAAATGCAATACGAGTGTTAGTGATTTGGTAGTCAAATGCAAGACATGTGTAGATGATGTCGTAGTTTTGTGGCCATGAGTTACTGAGTGGCAGTCACTATCACACACACACCCATCACAGAACAGGCATATATATATATATATATGCCTGTTCTGTGATGGGTGTGTGTGATATGCCACTCAGTAACTCATGACCTACATATCTACATATATATATATATATATATATATGCCTGTTCTGTGATGGGTGTGTGTGTGATAGTGACTGCCACTCAGTAACTCATGGCCACAAAACTACGACATCATCTACATATATATATATATATATATGCCTGTTCTGTGATGGGTGTGTGTGTGATAGTGACTGCCACTCAGTAACTCATGGCCACAAAACTACGACATCATCTACACATATATATATATATATATATGCCTGTTCTGTGATGGGTGTGTGTGTGATAGTGACTGCCACTCAGTAACTCATGGCCACAAAACTACGACATCATCTACACATATATATATATATATATATATATGCCTGTTCTGTGATGGGTGTGTGTGTGATAGTGACTGCCACTCAGTAACTCATGGCCACAAAACTACGACATCATCTACACATGTCTTGCATTTGACTACCAAATCACTAACACTCGTATCACACACACACCCATCACAGAACAGGCATATATATATATATATATATATATATATATATATTTGTGGGTTTGGTTGGTGTTATGGTGGTTGTTATATATATATATATATATATATATATATATATATATATATATATATATATATTTGTGGGTTTGGTTGGTGTTATGGTGGTTGTTAGGGTAAGAAGTAATACATTGTAGATTCTGATATTGGCTCATATAGTAGGTGTTAGAGTCTGAATCAAGTATGTAATTAAGTTTGGAATCTAAGGTAAGTGCAATGTTCTTGTTATAGGATCTGTGCCTGAAACTTGAATTTTGTGTCCGAGTGGGTTCTGTAGCTCGGGGTTATTTTTCAGGTAAGTAAACCACGTATATACTTCATATTTGTATTTATATAAAATTTTTTATTTATGAAATTATTTACATAATTATTTAATTATTTGGGTTTTATTGTGAAATAAATTTTCACGACATTATATTTAATTGTTTTGGGTTAAAATGTTAAGGATATTATTATATTCAAATTTATTGATTATTTATGCCCTTATTTATTTATTTATTTATTATTTATTCAATTGATTTGAATATTTTATTCAATTATGTATTTATTCAATTATTGAATAATTATTGTTGACAGTGATTTTAGAACCGACATATTTTGGCATAGCAAATCATAGTCCCCAACTAACTTTGCAACAACCCTGTCATTGGGGGATTAAACACTGACCATGTCGACATGTATTTCTGATTCTAATAAGAAACTATAGTTTCGCACCATTCCGTCGGTGGAGAATAACGGCCTTTGATAATCTGGCTCGGGTCACCGAGGGTAAATAAATAAACTCTGATAATCTGGCTCGGGTCGCCGAGGGTAAATAAATGAATTCTGTGTTTTATTTTTTGGCACTAGTTATTTGGGGGGCATATATACATGTTCATTGAAAATTTTGTTTGCCTGAAATGTTTTGATGTCTGGGTTTCATTTTGTTGATATGTATTGTATAACATTACTTTAAGTACATCTTTGAAGCCATCGAGTTTTGTGACCCCTATATTACTATTGGCTTTTAGTGGTTGCTTACTGGGCTATTTAGCTCATAAATTGTTGTTCTATTCCTTTTCAGATCAAGAGTAGGTGTGTGGTGGCTAGCTTAGCAGAGACTGTTGAGTGAGCACCAGGTGCCTACCAGGAGATTAGTTTCTGTTAATAAATTTGTTATTTGTCAAAACTTTTAGTATTCTTTGAATTTGGGTTGTAAACCAATTATTTTTAGTTTCTTTTGTTCACATTGTTCACATAAAAAGCATTAGGAAAAATAAATGAAATTGAGGGAAGAGAACCAATAAAAGGAAGGAAAAACAGAAGGATTCTTGAGTCATATATAATGGCTATTAAACAAGCCTTCTAGACACATTAAATTGGCTAAATAATTATTTATTTTAACAAAGTTTTCTTTATTTATATCATTATTTATAATAATTTAATAATAGCTAAAATTTTTGTTTAGTTCAAAATTTTTTCTAATCTAATCAAGCCCACATAAACCTATCTATTTGTCTATGAGTGTAAATGAGGCGGGGCGGGGAATGGGATCCCCATCCTCTCTTCTCATAGGGCGGGGATTCCCTCCTCAAAATTAACCACGGAGAAGAAATTCCCCCCACTCACTCTCCCTGCGAGATTCTCGCGGGGTGGGGGAATCCCTATCTCATCAAATTGTTTTCTATAACATATTTTTATACGTATTATAAATGAAATAAAAAATATATAAAATATTTTTCAAAATAAACATAATATAATATATTATAAAAATTAATTATTACAATAAACATAAAGTTTGAAATAAATTAAAAGTACAAATTCATTAATAAAATTCATGATACAAAAACTACTACAACAATTTTATATTTTCATTAATTTTTTTTCATTCTTCAAAATATTTATATTGGAATCCACTACCGCTAGCATTTTGATATAATAACTTCGCCTTTAATAATAAACAAAATTTTAAGTATAAAACACAATTATAAATAATATCAAAGTTAAAAATAAAATTATATGAAAACCCTATTTAGTTCATGATTTTAATATTGGATATTTTATAATTAAAATGAATCATATGAATTATTTTCAATATATATATATATATATATATATATATATATATAATTTTAAAAGTCCGGAAATCCCCATAGGGAGCGGGGCGGGGATCTCCAGGGCCGGGGAATACTCTGCCTCGCCCCACTAGTAGAGAAGGGGTTTCACCCCATTCCTGTCCCACATGGGAACTATTTTGGGGAATCTTTGCCTTATTGTTGCGGGTCCGCATGGAGAACGAAGATTCTCCGCCCTACTTGCATATCTACCTGCATCTCAACCCATACCCAAACTACATCTTTCATCAAATTTATTTATTTTCCTTTTTTTTTATTTACAAAACTTTCATTCAGTACCATCCGTTTGAAACTCTTTAATGGATAACCAAAATATTTTGAAATCGGAGGAATTTTTATTTAATAGATTTATTAAATTTTTTTCATCAATCTCTTTTCTAAAATGACAAACTCTGAATTATTCCAGTAAACTACAATGTAAAATAGTAGTTTTCTACTAACAGACGATTTGCGGAATATATATATATATATATATATATATAATGTCATTAATTTATTAATAATAATTAGATAAATCACATCACTGTGAGAACGCAAAATGCAAATAAATGGAGCCAGACTTCCAAGAAGTTAAAAAAAAAAGACAAAGGAAAAAAAGCATGAAAAAAAATAAAAAAAGATTGTTAGCTAAACTAAAGCAAGGACAACTCGAAAAACATGCATCCCTTGTCTCTTTTCTTTTTCTTTTTTTTTTATTTCTTTTCGTCAATTGCTTAATTAGCGATTGCCAATCCATTCTTAATATTCTTAGTAAGCCGGGAATAGTACGACAAAAGGAAAAACTAAAGCTTGGTAGTTGGAAGAAGACCCTTTCACATTGTCTGATTCATCACGACCATCCATTGAGCTTTGAGATTCGTGACGTATGTGATCAAAGTGAGGAAACAATGATATCACAGTGTCGGAAAGGAATATGGGATATAATTGTAATTCTCTTAAAGATAACATTTTTTATTCTACTGTTATTTTGATAAGAAACATTTTGGTTAAAAACTCAAATTTCAAATTTGTGACTTTCTTAAAAAAAATGCATAGGTTCTCTCTCTCTTGGTATGAAGATAGCAATGGAGTAAAACCTGAAAGTCTTACTTTGTACTAAGTGAGGAGATTTAAATACTATCATTTAGTGTTTCAAATTGATATACAAAGTGTGATGCTTTCATATATAAATAACAATTAATAATTTAATATCAACATACGTAAAGTAAATTTATATTAAAAAAATGTAAGAATTCTATCTATTGTTTTTATTTTTTAAAATATTTATTTGTTCACTGTCAAAAAAATTTAATAGCCAGAATTTTCCCTAGAAATTCTACTCAATGTTATTTACTCCCACACATTTAAATATAATTATGACCTAATCCAAAATTTGGATCGCTACAATTAAGTTTTTTAAACTAAAGATGGTAATACATATATACATAATTATTAATGTGGTTATTGTATGTCTACATGACTTAATGCATAAATTTTATTAAATCCCCCACATACTGTATAGTCCACATCCCAACATGTAAAACTTACATAACAAACTGTGTGAAGAGAGACAGTTACTCTAAGATTATAATTTTTATTTTTTACCACTTAAAAGATTTATTAATGTTATTGGAAATGTCTTCCCTAGGTCTTGCAAGGCTATTGTTAATGCAACTGATAAGTGATAAGTAGACATCCTTAAAGCTTCCTCATATTAAAGAAACCCATAAGAGATTAGAGTGCTTTGAAGAAACCTTACAAATGATTAAAAAAATAATTACTCGGTAGTGTAGTGTACTTGAATGATAAATAGGCAAACCCAGGGTTGAATATTTTGGTTGACAATATTTTTTGTGACATTTTAATACTGTTGTTCATTCACTGTTTATTAAAACTTCTAAGGGAGAATATCGTTTACCTTTTCCTTCAGGATTGCATGACAATTACTACGGTTTAATTTCTAAAAACTCCTTTAGGTGTGCAGGTGGCAGGAGTGTAATCGCCACATGTGACATTTGACTGAGTTAATAACTCTTTAAAGATCGATCAAAGTAATTATAGCTGGTCCACCAGAGTATGTACTTATTCTTTGGCAACCCTATTGTGGGATAACAGTACTTGACTTTTCTGTAAAAAAAATATTAGATTTTATTTAGTAAAAACAAATTAAGGTAGTAAATACTAAAAAAAAATAGTTGCATAATAAAAAAACCACAAAAGTTCTTCTATGATATTATAAATTTGCCAATCATTTTCCATAATTTTGAATTTGGTAATATGGTTTAAAAAAACAAATTAATAATATCTTTACAAAGAATGAAAGATTCTTATATAAAATAAGTTGAATTCTAGGGAAATAGAATTTTTATTAAATTCTCAATATTTATAAGCTATTTTTGTATTCGTAACTTGAAATAGTAAATACATATAATATGAAGAAAAAAAAAATGATGACAAACATCTGCATTCCGTCATACAGCCAGGGTCCAGGGCACTGTGCCTGGCTTAGGTTGGCAAGAAATTCAAGGCCACATTAACAAATCTTTGCTTTTTGAAAAGAATCTAAACTCAAACGAGCATCATCATTGCTGTATTATCTCTTTGAGTTGATAGTTTCTTTTCAGCTGTATTAGCTCCGTTCGACACCAAAAGAAAAAAAAAAGAAAAAAAAAAAAACATCAACGAGCAACATCATTGTATATGAACCACATGATTACTATGTAATTAAAAACACTTCTCTTCAAAGCCATAGCTTCTCCATCTCCCATCTCCATCTCCATCTCCATCTCCATCTCACACCAATCCAATCTGATCCTAATGCAATTCTCTCATCTGAGCGAAGAGCGAGCGGAATAAATGACAGTAGTTGAGATCCAAGCTGCGTCTAATCTCCAATGGATCGAGGGAGTGACGAAAAGTCTCAACGAGTGTCGAGAGAAAACACGAGGCCGTTGGCCATGCACCATCTTTATTGTTGAGTGGAGAGAGAATGTGGGATTGATTTATTATTTAAAATTATTTTTACAAGGTTTCTCTCACTCACTTTCTTCACCTATCACTCTCACTCTAGGCACACCTATCACTCACTTTCTTTACTAGCCACACCTATCACTTAGTAGCTCACTTATTTCTCTCTTACTTACTAACCAAAGCTCTTAGCCTCTATTTATACACATCAAAGGCGGTTAGAAGCTTCAAGAGATTAACAAGTCGGTGGGAAGATTAAGTGCCAAAGTCGGTGATGAAGATTCAAGCTTCTTCTAGAAGCTTGCTTTCATTACTCCCCCTCAAAGACCGACTTACTTTGTATTGCTGATTTCTTGAATACTCCGAGTTGTGTTCGTATGTCTTCAAACTTCTTTGTGCTGAGGCTTTTTGTAAAGATGTCGGCAACTTGTTCTTCGTTGGCGTTAGCTTCATGTGGATCTCACCTTGTAGAACCTTCTCTCTTAACAAGTGGTAGTGTACTTCAATGTGCTTTGTCCTTGCGTGAAACACAGGATTCTCTGCTAAACATACTGCTGACCGATTATCACAATGAAGTATTACCTGTTTAATAGGTTGGTGAAGATCCTTTAGCAACTGTATTAACCATGTGCTTTCTTGTGCTGCCGTAGCTGCAGCCTCCGTATTCTCGCTTCGTGGTGGAGAGAGATACGGTGAGGCCGTCTCTTACCGCACCATGATATCTGCTCCCGATCCCAGTCGAAGATGTAGCCTCGTTGTTGATCGTCTTGTGTCACGCTCCGAGATAGTCGGCATCACAAGATCCTTTTACTTGACATCCTCCATTTTTCTCGTACAGAATACCGTAGTCCATAGTTCCTTTCAAATATCGGAGTATTCGCCGAACTGCTTCTAGATGTGGCTTCTTTGGTTTTTGCATATAGCGGCTTGCTACTCCAACTGCAAATGCTAAGTCAGGTCTAGTAAGAGTTAGATAAATAAGGCTACCTACCAGTTGTCGGTACATCCGTGCATCTTCTAGATCCTTCCCTTCTTCAGCACGAAACATGATATTTGGATCCATTGGTGTAGATAGTGGCTTGCACTCCAACATCCCGTATGTTTCTAGAAGATCCTTTGCGTACTTCTGTTGACAGAGAAAAATTCCTTCCTTTGTCTTTTCAACTTCGAGCCCTAAGAAATGCTTCAATTCACCAAGCTCCTTCATCTGAAACCGGACTGAAAGATTGTCCTTTGTATGCTGGATTTCTTCAGTGAGATCTCCGGTTAAGATGAGGTCGTCAACATATACCAGTACTATGGCCATCTTACCTCCTATGTGTTTGACGAATAGGCTCGAATCTGATGTTGTCAAACTGTAGCCACTTTGTACAAGGAACTCTGCAATTTTCCCGTACCATGCTCTTGGAGCCTGCTTCAAGCCATATAATGCCTTCTTGAGCTTGCACACATACTCTGGATGAGCCTTGCTCTCAAATCCTTGTGGTTGATCCATGTAGATGTCTCTATCAAGCTCTCCATGCAGGAAGGCATTCTTTACATCCATCTGCCAGAGCTTCCATCCTTTGTTAGCAGCTAGTGCCAGTAGTACTCGCACCGTTGTTAGCTTTGCCACTGGGCTGAATGTTTCATCATAGTCCAGCCCATATTGCTGTGAGAACCCTCGTGCCACAAGTCGAGCCTTGTATCTCTCGACTGATCCATCTGCTAGAGTCTTCACCTTATACACCCACTTGCATGAGATTGGTTGGACTCCTACTGGTTTTGGTACCAAATCCCATGTCTGGTTTTGCTTGAGGGCTGACATTTCCTCCTCCATTGCCTTTCTCCATTTGTTGTTCTTTATTGCTTCCTGGAAAGTTGTAGGTTCCTCTACCTGATTTTCTAGAATTAATGCAGTATTTGCATACCTTGGATTTGGTAGCCTCAACCTGGATGATCTTCGTAATAGTGGAGGTACTTCTTCCTCTTCAAGTAGTTGTGGAATCTCTTCTTCAGCTTCTTCATGGACTCCGGTCTTCCATGGGCTCTTGGTCTTTGATGATCTTGGACTTGTATCTTCTTTATTTGTTATTGGAACTTCTTGAGCTTGGTCTTGAACTTCATCTTCATTCTTGCCCTCAGTCTCCTTTATATCTGGTTGGATTAAGTCTTGTTTTGGCCACCGGGCGGAGGCTTCATCAAAGACTACATTCCTTGATGTGTGAATACGCCCGCTTGTTGGATCACAACATCTCCAAACTTTTCTTTCTTCATCATAGCCAACGAAGATGCAAATGGACCGCCTTCTTGTCGAACTTTGTGCGAAGATGATCTGGCACAAAGACATAGCACACACATCCAAAGACTTTGAAGTGACTTACTGTGGGTTTAATCTTCCATAGTCTTTGGAATGGAGAAAGAAAACCCATCTTCTCATGCGGAAGCCGGTTGATGATGTGAGCCGCCATTCTCATGCATTCAGCCCAAAATCTTCCTGGCACATTCTTGGCATGAAGCATGCTTCGGCATATTTCTGCAATATGCCGGTTCTTCCTCTCAGCTACTCCATTTTGTTGTGGAGTGTTGGGGCAGGTCAGTTGTCTCCGAATCCTATGCTCCTTCAGATAGGCATCAAACGCTTGAGAGAGAAACTCTCTTCCATTATCAGTACGAAGACACCGTACCTTCTTGTTGAGCTCACTCTCCACCTTTTCCTTGAACTCTTTAAACTTTGAGAATGCTTCAGATTTTTCTTTCATGAAAAATACCCATACGTACCTCGAGAAGTCATCGATAAATGTCACCATGTATTTGGCACCACTAATAGATGCTTGTTTAACTGGGCCAAATACGTCAGAGTGCACCAACTCCAAAGGCTCCTTAGCTCTAAATTTAGATTGTTGGAAGGGAAGTTGATGAGCCTTACCGAATTGGCACCCGGCGCATACTGTATCAGTCAGTACTTCTATGTCACACAAACCTCTGACCATTGACTTCTCAACCATCATCTTTAACTTGTGGTAGCTCACATGCCCCAGTCTTGCATGCCAGAGATCAGATGTCTCGTTCTTCCGGGTCTTGTCCACATAGGCTGATTATGCTGACATCACATATATAGACTCCAACTTGCGCCCCTCCATTACTGGTGTCCCTGACGTTTGTATATTACGGTACACCTTAACTTCTTGTGGCCCGAATACCACAAAGTTTCCTTGTGCTGTCAGTTGTGAGACTGACAACAGATTCTTCTTCATCCCGGGAACATGATAGACACCCTGCAGTTTAATTTGCTCTGAATTGAAGCGTGGAGAAATGAGTGTCTTACCGATGTGGGTGATGGGCAGCTTGGAGTTATTAGCTGTCACAATCACCTGCTTCCCCTTGTACTTTTCCAGGCCCTCTAATTTCTTGATGTCACCTGTCATGTGATTGGGGCAGCCAGAGTGGATGATCCAGTCGTTCTCATAATTGATCTTCTTATGGTTTGTTATTGCTGTCAGAGCTACCTCCTTCTTTTCTTCTTGCTCCTCCACTTTGGTGGTGACTACTGCAAATACTTCTTCAGCATTCCACTCATCTTCACTATCATACCTTTCTTGATGACTAGCACCTTGGAAGCTTCTTGAAGTTGCCACATTTCCTTGACCTTTCTTCTTATGCCAGCAGTCTCTTGCATAGTGGCCTTTCTTCCCACAGTTATAGCAACGATCTTCTCGGCTGTCTCCTCCCTTGGACTGATGATTGTTGCTGCTTCGTGCTCCTCCTGGAAAGCCAGTCTTCTCTCTCTGTCTTCGTTGTTGGCTTCTCCTGTCTTCAGGTGTAGGCTTCTGCTTTAGGTTAAATCGACCCTTTCTTTGACCACTGAATAGTGCCTCCTCTTCTTGCTTCAAGAAACACCAGCCATTTGCTTGGCTAGTGCTTCTTGATTAGCGAGCATATTCTCTAGCTCCAACAATGTTGGTTGAGTTGGCCAACCCCTGATAGCAGCTATAAAGCCACTATACTCAGGTTTTAGGCCATTTATAATGATCCTTCTCATTCTTTGCTCGCTAATCTTTTCTTCAGGAGAAATTTGAGCAATCTCAGTGCAGAGTGACTTTACCTTGGTGAAGTATTGACTGATCGTCATACTCCCTTGCGAGATTGTCATAAGCTCACTTTCAAGTAACTGGAGGCGAGCATCATTCTTCTTACAAAATAGGGTAGCGAGAGTGTCCCATGCAATCTTCGGTGTAGCAGCATCCCTGATATACTCCAGCAGCTCGTCTTCAACAGCTGTTCTAAGCACAAACATCGCCTTACCAGCTTTGATGCGCCACTTCCGCAGAGCCTCATCTTTGGATTTATCTGCCCCCAGAGCCTTCTTCTCCTTGGATTTAGTATCACTGGCAGCATCTGATGACATTGCTTCTTCAAAAGCAATATCTGGCGGAGCTGTCTCTGACCCGCCTACAACCTCCCATAGGTCCTGCCCTTGTAGGTAGGACTCTATGCAGGCCTTCCAATTTATGTAATTATGATTATTTAATTTTTTTAAACCACCAGTCGTACCTGCAAGATCCATGGCTACGTCTGAGTGGCCCGACGTCTGACAAGCCTCCTGTCTTGATTATGCTCGATCTGTAACTCCTCCGGCAGAATGCCGACTATCTCGACTGGCGAACTCCTCGTACTATGCTCAAACAATTATTGTCGATTCTGACAGAACCGACCTGGCAACCTGGCTCTGGTACCAGAATTGTTCAGTGAAGAGAGAATGTGGGATTGATTTATTATTTAAAATTATTTTTACAAGGTTTCTCTCACTCACTTTCTTCACCTATCACTCTCACTCTAGGCACACCTATCACTCACTTTCTTTACTAGCCACACCTATCACTTAGTAGCTCACTTATTTCTCTCTTACTTACTAACCAAAGCTCTTAGCCTCTATTTATACACATCAAAGGCGGTTAGAAGCTTCAAGAGATTAACAAGTCGGTGGGAAGATTAAGTGCCAAAGTCGGTGATGAAGATTCAAGCTTCTTCTAGAAGCTTGCTTTCATTTATGGTGCCGGAGGATTTCCGGAAGAGCGACGAGACGGCGTATGATCCGTTTGTCGTCACCATCGGCCCCTACCATTACCTTAAACCCATAAATAGAACAGTGATGGCCATGCAAGAGCACAAGTGGCACTGCGTGCGGCGCTTGCTGTCAAGGCACACCAAGAGCAGGCGCAAGGCCACTGATTTGTTAGCTAAATGCCTGATGGCAATGCAGGAAATGGATGCTGATGTCCGAGCCAGCTACGTCGAACATCTCCATCACTTGAGTTCTCATGTTTTGGCCTTGATCATGTTGCTGGATGGTTGTTTCATCATCCATGTCTTGCTCAATTCTGATAAAGGAAGCAATTTTTTGAATGACATGATAATGTGGACTGATGAAAATAAAGACCATGATTATCAGAAGGACAACAGTACTGCTGGTGGTGGTGGTGGATACAAAGAAATGGTGGTGTTGGACGTTATCAAGAAAAGGCAGACGGATGTAAGAGTAGTTGGACCAGGCAGGGCGTGGGTAAGGATGTTGTATGATTTGGTGAAGGTTGAGAACCAAATCCCTTTCATCATTATCCAGACACTCTTCAATGAGCTCAAAACTCCTGAAGATGAAGACGTCAATCTAGTCAAGATTGCCCGTGATCTTATGTGGCCGATCCATCTGTCAGAACATTACGACAAGCTGCCTCTGCCCAAGAGTGACGAAGTCCAGCATTTGCTTCACTTGTTCCACTCGACATGTGTTCCTTCCAAGGATTGTCAGATATTCTTTACAATTAGAGGCCCAAAGGATTCTGACTGGATCCCAACCGCGACGGAGCTTCAGCTCGCTGGCGTAGAGTTTGTGAAGAAGAAGGCGAAGGCGAGGGGAAGTGTCTGCTGCTTCCTCGACATATCATTCAAAAACGGCATCATTGAAGTTCCGCAACTCAAGCTATATCATGGCACAATCACTCTCTTGAGGAATTTGATTGCATACGAGCAATGTCGTGGTCCAACTAGCGATGATTACGTCACTTCCTATGTCTATTTTATGGACTGCATGATCGGCACCTCAAAAGATGTGGAATTGTTTGAGTTGAAGGGGATTTTTATCAACGAATTGGGCACTCCTGAGTATGCCGCTACTCTTTTTAACCAGTTGTGCCAACAAGTTCAGCCGCCGGTGAGCTATCTTTACGGTTCAATTCAGTATATGAAAATATATTACGAATCCAAATGGCATAAATGGAGGGCAAGATTGATGCGTGATTATTTCGATAATCCATGGGCCATTCTGTCATTAGTAGCAGCTCTCATTCTTCTTGTCCTCACGGTGGAGCAATCCTTCTTTTCAGCTTATTCCCATTTCCGCCCTCCTAAAATTGAAAGCAATTAACAAGGCATCCATTGCTTGTAATAGTCGCTCAGTATTTCAATCCTGCATGCAAGTACTCATGTCATTTATGTTACTCTGTCGTTTCACTTATTATGTATGCTACCTTGTTATGTTTTGTTTATTTCAATGGGTTTCTTTATTAATGATATTATGTAGTTCTTCGAATCATATGTAACTTGAAGAAATATAAAATAAATTATAGCTTATTAAATAGAATAAACTCTGATAATTATAATCATGTTTCTTTATTATATTGCATGTAAGGTACGTAGGTAGGTGCATGTTTTGTTTTGTAACTTTGCATTAGTGGTATCACATCAAGTCCAAAGTGCATGTGAATTGTATTGAAAAAATGGTCAAAGAGGATCACGTTAACGTAGGGGCACGTTGTAGTGCATGGCCTAGAATACACCCACGTGCATGTA